>JAOEHY010045245.1:0-83147 GCA_025447955.1 Psilopsiagon aurifrons
GCTGCACATTTTCTCAATACCCTGGTGTACTAGTGTACTGGGTCTGGCTGGGATGGAGTTAACTTTCTTCATAGCAGCCCGTATGGCACTGGTTTGGATTTGTGGCTAAAACAGTGTTGATAACACACCAATGTTTTGGCTATTGCTGAACAGAGCTTGCACAGCATCAAGGCTTTCTCTCCAACCCTTGCCACTGATCTTTTAAGTCTTTTCACCTTCCTTCTATTTTCTCCCCATCCCATGGGAGACAGGAGTGAGTGAGAGGCAGGTGGGGGTTTGGCTGCTGGCCGCAGTAAGCCTACTACAAGGCAAATAACATAACCTTGAAGGTGTATTTAAACAAAACTAATTTCACAAATTTACAAAGTTGTGTGCTATCTTGTTCACAGATATCTGGATAGATGCTTTCATCCATTCATCCCAGAGGCTTTTTGTGAACAGAAAGCTTCTCTAACTTAAAGGAGCATGTAGGCTTGATACAAAATGCCTGTGGGTCCTAAAGGAAGCTAGGAGCTGTCTGGAAGCACCAGTCTGCTAAGCTACAGAGATACCTTGCCCCCTCCCTTCAGTGTCTTAAAACTAATGTTTATCCAACTTCCACTCCTGTGCTAGACGTTAGGGACTTGTGAAGAAAACAGCAGCAGACTCAGTGCAGGCCTTCGCTGCTCTGAGCTGCAAAATTTTTTGCCTGGCAGTATTTTTTCAGAAAAAAAGTGGAATGAATTCAATATAAATAATTCACCTGGAGTGAGAAAGCAGCACTGCAGCCATTTGATAATGGGAGGTGTAAACTGGGTTAAAGCAGCATGCCTCAACAAGCAGCGGACAGCAGAAAAACATTTGCAAACACACATTTAATCTGAAAAGCTATTTTTCATTTGACTATGGTTCCTGACTCTGAATTGCTTCTAATATTTGAGTATTAGAAACTGACTCAAATGAATGCTCATATTAATGAATTTTAAGCTTAAACATCCAAATATTTATCCAAACCTAGTTTTGAGTTACATATTAACTCAAAAATTCCAGTAAGTTTCATACTGGCCATTTAAATCAGTTACACAGACTTAGGCAACTGGAATAAAATAGATGAAATCTGTAACTGAAAAGCATGTAATGATTTTCAAATGCCCAAACTAAACTTCAGCAGCTATATAGAAAGAACTATTAGCTAAAATCACATGTACATGTGCACAGAGATAGATGTTCATCCATGCAAGAAATACAGACTTCTTGAACATGCACAAAGGCTGCATTTTTTGAACAGCTGCATCAAATATCTACACTATAGATAATTATCCATTGGCAGAAGCTGATGTAGTACAGTATGTTCCCTTTCATACTGCAGAACCTAATATAATGAATTTAACTTATCAGATGTTAAGGCCACATCTCCAAGGTATTAATTGAGTATCAACAGCCTGTACATTTATATATTTCATATATATACAATTCTTGCTCTAAAACCTTGGAAGCTGTTCAAAATGGTTAAATAAATAATCACTCAGCTGTCAGTTAAATTACATGAATATTATTCTTCTATTCAATGCTGTACACAAAACCTGTCCTATAAACACAGAAGCACTAAAATAAATTTACAAGATCTTGAATTTCAGGAGCATCTGGCTATTCCTCATCTTACATGCACTAGGATATACCAGCACTGCTTTTTTTATCTAATGTGTCAATCACCAACTTAAATGAGATAATTTTGTCTTTCCTACAGAAATATCAATGCAACTGTGCTTTACTGTATCTCATTATCTTTTACTTTTTTCATTTCATTCATCAAATAGTTCAGTTTTCCTAAAATTATAACATAACATCATCCACAGGAATGTAAATATTTTTAATTAAGCTGTAAATGGTGACAGGAACTTGAATTACAACTACACGTGAGTAACCTGGTACAGAGTTCACCAGAGTGAGTTCAGGCACGTGGTATACACTGCTTCTGCTAGAGCCTGAGTGACAAATCTCTCGAGATTTGTTTCTCCAAATGGTTGGGTGAATTAATGGCAATGAAAGTAAAGAAGTGTGAGAGGAGGAGGGCAGGATTTCCTGTGCTTATCAAATGAGTTTCTCCACAGCTGTGCTGCCAATGTAAACTGAGCGGCCAAAACTCACCAAACTTACAGGCATTTCACACAAGCACTTCTTCAAGTGACTCGGTGGTTTTTCTCTCACATCCTTTTTCCTCCTGCTGAGTCAAAAACAGAAAAGATGAATTAAACTTACTCTTTATCTGCATAGAATAAAGGTACATAAATTATACCCCAGACTGCTATTTAAGCTACATTGAGTATGTACCCTCTGTACAAAGGAGAAACATACCAAACACCAGCTACCGAGCATATGCTACACTTGTGCAGTATAGCACAGTCAGGCTATAGGTCCAGTGCATGTGGGAGAATGAGGGGATCTCAAGGTACTGGAATTATAGAATCTGTCTTCTCATAACAGAAGAAAGGTCTAAAGGCTCAGTACATGCATCCTGGTGCTGTCTGTTCTTATACTGAATGGTTTCAGGCCAAATTTAGAATCATAGGTTTGGGTTGGAAGGGACCTTAAACATCATCTAATTCCAGCTGCCTGCCATGGGCAGAAGCACCTTCTGCTAGACCACTTTGCTCAAAGCCCCATTCAACTTGGTGTTAAACATTTCCAGGGATGGGTCAGCCTCAACTTCTCTGGGTAACCTGTTCCAGGGCTTCACCTCTCCCAGAGTAAGTAATTTCTTCCTTATGTCTAATCTAAATCTATACTTTTTCAGTTTAAAACCATTCCCCGTTTTACTATCCCTAGATGCCCTTGTAAAAAGGCCCTGTCCAGATTTCTTGTAGGCAGCCTTGCACTGAAAGGCTGCTATGAGGGCTCCCTTGAGCCTTCTCTTCTCCAGCTGAACAAGCCCAATTCTCTCAGCCTGTCTTCATAGGAAAGGTGCTCTATCCCTCTAATCATTTTCCGGCCCTCTACTGGACTTGCTTCAGCAGGTCTTTGTCCTTCCAATATTGGAAGCCTCAGAAATGAATGTAGTACTCAGGATGGAGTCTCATGAGAGCAGAGTAGAGGGGAAGAATCACCTCCCCCGACCTGTTGGTCACTCTTCTTTTGGAGCCTCTGGATGGCATCTTTTACTTCCAGATTATTTTGAGTATAGCGGAAGTACAGCTAACTGCTATAAAGATAATTGGAGGATAATCAGTCCTTGTATTTGCAAAAGTAAAATTCAATACATCTAATAAGGCAGAATTGACTCTTCAGAAAAGGTCATGAGTGTTTAATGTATATGCAACGCACATTGTACTACATTTGTCATCTAGTTGTAGAAAAGGTCATTTTGTGCATGACAATTCAAGACCTCATAAAAATAGTGCACAAATATATCCATATGCTTTTGTTACACCTGCTAACAATTAAATTTATATCCTGCTAACATTTAAATTTATATCTTTTTAATGATTTTCTGTATTGTATCTTACTGAGGCAGAATAGGTAACCTGAATTTACAGGTAGTACAAAATCAGTGAACATGAGTGACATGCAACAGCCTTTAGCCTTCTGACTTACTTCTCAGCTGAACAGGCACAGCATTATTTTGTTGCAATTATCAATTCAGAACATATTCGTAACTAGGAGACGTTTGCCTCTTGGTTGCTTGGCAATTAAAGGAAGCTGCTGCAGCTGTACTTTGCACCTGGACAGCAAAATGACCAATATATTTCTGTAAAAACTTTGACTTACAAAATTTGTCTCTTAGAGCAAACAGTCATAGAATCATTTGAAACTAACACTAGAACTGTGTTCAAAGATATTTTATTAATCTTGAATCACTGTGAGAATATAAAACATCAGCAGTTCAAACTGATATGCTGTCTTCCATTTGCACTTAGTGAAGTCTGCAAGGAAGCATTTGTGTGAGCAAATCAGTCAACAAGCACATGCACTAGTTAGTCAAGTAATTAATTTGGCAATAAGGAGAGAATAAAAAAATTAACACTACACTTTCTGATAAGAATCACTACATATTCACCACAGACTTCTATGCTTTACTTAAATGCCTGACTGCCAGACTGGGGGATGTTCAGGCACTACTCCAAGCTATATTTATGCTATAGTAATGAAACACTTTGAGGACCAAGAACAAAATTATGCTCTTTACCCTCACTCTCTTGTCTGAAAACTAAAAATAACATTTTGTTTTATTCAGGGGATCAGTAATAAAAGAATTACCCCCTACTTCTTCAAAAGAAAGTTCTGAACATACAATTTAAGATCTGATAAGGTTTGATGGAATTGAGTCCTTTGGAAAGTAGCATAATGCATGCATACTTAATGTATACTGGTCAGTTTCTTCATATCAGAAAAAAACCTTAATGAGAGAAAAGCACTATAGAACATGGAGGATTTTTTCTTTAAAAAAATATCATGAAGCACAGTTAAAGAAAAGGCAATAGCACAACAGGCAGTCTGGAGGCAGCTAAACACAGACTGCCTCACACCATCACTTTAAGATTATTCCTTTATTATGCCAGAGAAAAAAACCCATCACTAACACTTTCTGTGTCCAATCACTGTGAACTCATTTGTTATTCATTGAAACATCCATCAAGGATCAAAATAGATTCATTTGCTATTCATGATGCTCCCATATGCACTTCTGCAGGTCTTGCACTGTATTTTAGCATTTAAATGACAGATTGTAGAGTTGGAAGTAGCATTATATATTAACACTTTATATACCACCTTGTATTCTAATATAGAAAGACACACAAGTAGATGTTTAACTCTGAACATGAGTTTAACTGAGCTAAATGGAATTAGATATCCATTTAAAGTTAAGTAAATACTTAATCATGGATACAGGGGAAAAAATCCAGAACACAAGCACCTCTGCCCTCAGTATATGGGCAAAGTGTTTTTACTTAAGCTTTGAATGATTCAGGGCTTCAGAAAACACCTAGGATCCTACAACAGACAGCACAGAGAAGGCCACAGAAAGCAGTGAGCTAGTCATAAGTACCTAGCACTTATCCAGAAATGTTATTTTTTTCCCAGAAACTAGTAATAGATATTTTTAAGATAAAAAAACATTATAACAACAGTATTACATATTATGTTATACTTTGTGGAGAACTTGTGGGAATTTTTTTAAAAGGGATTACACAAAACTCCTTAGAGAGCTGGAAACAGAAATTTTGCCTGGGACTATAGCCTGCAGCATAACCAATAATTAGTATAAAATAAAGTAAGTCTGAGGATGCTTTCAGTTCAGCCCATCCTGTGCTGCCTATAAAGATGGGCAAAGGGAATCACAAGATAATGACAAAGAAGAAAGAAGCACCAAAGTGACACACACAGAAGTAGTGAGGAGCACAAGGGTATGAGCTGAAGGGAAGAAAACCTGCCCAGTGAGAGAGAAAAACACAGACAACGATAATGGAAGGAAAGAGTCAATAAAGTCCTGGAGAAGAATCTCACAAGTGACTCTGGAAGCTTCAATTCTATTTTTAGGTGGTTCCTTGAGTGCCTTAGAAGAGTACCAATGAAACACACAACCAATACTTGTTTCCATTCCTTTCAATATCCAGACACATACAACCTCTGGCCTGTGATTTCAAACAAACTCTGAGATAAATTTATGTCAAGACACTCTCTAACATTACTCTTTTTAATCAAAAAGCATCACACTCTCTTCCTTTGATAAAAAGGGACCTGTTATTCAGAAAGCACAATACTGACCAACAGGGATAAGTAGCTAGCAGTAAATGTACAATTAGAAAACACATGTAGAGTGTTAGCGGTGAAGCTTGGAATGTTTGAAACATTTTAACTTGTTTTCAGCTTATAACTTGAAGCATACTGTAGCCCATCATTAAGCGCTGCTGCTGTACAGAGCAGGAATGTCATGATAAAAACATTTTCAAAAGTAACAAAAGTAACTGAAGAAGTTAAATTCTTTTTGCAGAATTGGCTTGTGTATTTCTGAAATTGTCAATCTGTAAGACTTGAATTGTTATTGTCTGTTCCCAGGTATTTAAGACACATAAGCACTCCAATTAATAATGTCTGAATTGTTATTGCTGTTCCCACGTATTTAAGACACTTAAACATTCCAATTAATATGCCTTTCTACATTCTGCCTGAAACTTCTTATACAGTTGTTCATTGGTCTACTCACACTAGTGAAACGAAGAGCAGGACCACCATCATGAGATCTCTAAGTTGGAAAAGACCTTTCATGCTCGTAAGCAGAATCTCTTGCTGTGGAACACATTGTGTCATATAAATAAAAAAACAAGTGATGGAAAACCAAAGAAAGAATCATTGCTTCCCTCCAAACAGTCACATTGGCTGGGGGACTATTCCAGAATTTCTCTGCTCAAAGAACTAGCAAACTTCCAATTTCTGAATTACATTTATTCAGGGTAAAATATTGCCTGTTTACTGGGTGTCAGCATGGCTTCTCAGCTAAATAGTTACTAGTTGTTTTATTCCCAGTATTTATGCCTAATATACTCATGACCTTCACTCACATCTCTTCTTAGCCTTAAGTTTATTAAACAAGTCAAGAATTTTCAGTCCAAGATAATTTGCTGGTTCACATTCTTCTGTTTTTCACTTGAAGCTGCTTCAGCTCAATTTTGTTTTTTCTCTTTCTTCTTGAATATAATGTTTCAAAAATTGTTTCATAAGGAATAACACCAGTTGTTCCTTCTTTTTAGTAGAAAAAAAAAATAATTCTTCTAATACATCAATACGTCAAAGGGATTGCATTTTGCCCTTTCTGCAGATGCATCACAATGGCAGTTAATCCCTGCACCAGTGTCCTAAGACCTTCTTGTAGTCCTTCATTTCTAGGAACTCTCAAGTTAAAAAAACCTGAATGACAACTGGAGTCAGAGCAATGAAAAAAAAACAATAAAAAGCTAATGACAGACATCCAGAATCTAATAGCAAAACATTTTCACTGTAATATATCAGCCTGCCTTTTGTGTCCTCCAACTTCATTTTCATGCTGAAAATGTTTCCCTGCTATTAATGTAAGGGTCATTAATGAAAACATTTAAGAAAATAACTCCCAGTCCTAACCCTTGAGAAACACTAATGCTTTCCCTTTAGTTGATATTTTTTATTTCAGAGTAAATAGTTGCATTAGTGAAATGTTTATCCTACTTCTTAATAACCTCCATTGCTTCTTGTATCTTCTAGTTTAAGACTCAACTGTGTAACACTTTCTACTGAAAGCTAAATAAAGGAGATCTAACTTATTTTCACCTGTGGAAAAAAACACTATGTTATATCATATTTAACCTCCAAACCTTTACTTTTTCCCCTTTTTTTCAAAGTCTCATGACTGTAGCAGTGGCACAATAAGCTGCACCAAAGAAAAAACAACTCACTTGAAAATTAAAAAGGAAAAGATCTAAACCAACAGTGGAAGGGAATTGCAGCAGCTAAGGATAAAAGATGAAATGACAGTGATAACACAGCTGCTAGCACTCTACTGGAACACATGATGTACTGGTCCCTCAACCAGCTGTGACAGGTGCCCTGACAGCCTTTCTGCTGTGATCAGAACATCATCAGGAGAAAATGACTGGGGCTGGTGAAGAACTGGGTCTTATTCCTATTAAAAAAAAAATAAATAAAAATCACTGTGCAATCAGAATATGTACTTGAAGCTGGCTGCTTTCCCACTGCACACTAAGAGGTGAATCCTATGCCCATGGTCTTAGTTACCTCTGGGAACTGAATAGTGCAGTGGATCTTCCTGTACAGCACAGCCATGCAAGACAAATAGTAATAGCTCATTTGTAGTGCAGTTTGAATGCTTATTTTCCCTGGCACATGTTTTGATACATTGCAGTTTCCTTCATTTTGTAACCCTGAGATATTCAAATATTCTTAAAGAAATATTCTTAATTTTAAAACAGAATTAGTATTTCCTAAATAATATACAGGTTTGCTTTCGATTTCCATTTCAAAGGTTCAATTAATTCAAGTGTAAGCCATAAAAGCTACTCATCATCCAGTCTGACTCAAAATGTGGAAGAAAAAGGTACATTTGTCTTCTCCCATTCAAGCTTTAGCAGAAGAAACGGAGATTCATCAGATGAAAGCTTCCATTTTTTAAAAGTTTTTCTTCTAGCTGTTCCTGGCATTAAAATGGAATTGTGGCAATAAAATATAATTGGTTGAACAAATCTTAGGCTAAGAGAGTTTGAGTTGCTCAGCCTGGAGAAGAGAAGGCTCAAGAGAGACCTTATAATAGCCTTCCAGTACCTAAATGGAGCCTACAAGAAATCTGGAGAGGGACTTTTCACAAGAGCATGACAGGACAAGGGGTAATGTCTTTAAGATGACAGGGGGAAGACTTTCATTAGACATTAGGAAGAACTTTGTTACAATGAAGATGGTGAGACACTGGAAAAAGTTGCCTGAAAAAGTTGCCCACAGAAGTTGTGGCTGCACTATCCCTGGAAGTGTTCAAGGCCAGACTGGACAGGGCTTTGAGCAACCTTGTGTAGTGGAAGGTGTCCTTATCTGTGTCAGAGGGACTGGAACTGGATGATCTTTAAGGTTCCTTCCAAGCCAAACCATGGCTTGTAGGATTCTAGGATTCCACAAATAAGATTTTTCTAAGCATTTAGGACTAGCCAAGCTCTTACCAATATTTCAGATCCTAATAAATGCTATTGGAAACCCACATCCTGTTAGTCACACTGATATCCTTCCTTAAAGGGTTTGAAATGTGAGTGTAACTGTGACAAGAAAACAGACTATCCTTCCCAAAGCAAATACAGAGAATAAAAAGCAGAACCAAAACTAGCTCATAATAGAATGCATAAAGAACATATTAATAATTGGATATAACAAAGTTCTGTGATTCTCTAGAGCTACCCAAGTTCAAATCCAACTGCAAGTCTTTAGGGTAAGACTTAAAATTCCAGAGACAGTGGATCTTTCCTCAGGTTTTATATCATTATTAACATAGCACAAAATTTGCAATTTTGTCAGCCCCTGAGCCTAGCGGATTATGGGGATTCAACACCTGTGACAGTTTTCCCTAATTTGTGAGACAGCTCTTTTCTCCTCAGACCAATTCAGCAGCTATCTGCTGGAGAGAGTGGAAAAAGGGAGGAACATTGCACAGGGAGGAGAGGGAGATCTTCTGTATTACACAAGGTTCTCTGTTTATGTCCTGCATTCTCTGCATCTTTTCCTCTCCAACTGCAAGTCTGACAGATGACAACACTAAGATGGAAACCTATCTTCAATACAGTTAACAGATAACATCTTAGATCAGTATCATCACTAGTTTCATGAAGATCATATCTACTATGTCTCCACAGAAAAATGTAAGAAATTCACTTCAGAAAAAACTTAAGGAATCAGATTTTCCATAAACTATTTTCTGTAGCAAGGAAAACTTGTCTAAAACAAACACCTAACAAGAGGGCTCATGATCCTCTATCACATTCACAAGGATAAAATCCTATATTGAAAGAGAGAAAAACCCCAGATGATAGCCACAGGAACTTCTCATGGAGCTGTTAGCAGACAATAATATCACGTGAAGTCAATGGACACAAGGATGAAATACTACTCTTAAATAAGTGGATCTCAATTTTTCATTTTTATTAGCTATTTAAGAACCATTAGTGAGTTTTCTTATATATCCATTATATACATAGAGAAATATAATGGGGAAAAAAATGTTCTTGGCTGTTCACTCAAGGAAAGAAGAAAGAGAAGCTTTGCAATTCACTGTCATGTACTTAATCATCTCAAAAGCACAATTAGCTACCTGTTGATCCAATAGCATCATTTAACCTTCATCAGTAAACAGACACTGGATTGAAAATTTCAGAATCTGATGGAACATATATATTCTGTCAAGAACTATAACCTCTGAGCATCAGCTGGAAAACCAGTAATATTTCACCACCATTGAAAATAAATTCTGCCAAGGATAGTAACTGGCCAACCATGAAATTGTGCATTTAAGTGGACTTCACACTGACATAAGAAATGCCAGATGAAACTTATATAGTTATGCTAGTATCACATCTGCCGAGTGTTAGCAGTCTGTTTGCTGTCAGTTTTCAGTGTCATATTGATCCAATTGTTGTTCCCTGAAATTTGAACAGCAGAAATTATCACCTTCATTCAAAACTTTGAAAAGGAATGTGGCAGATAACATTATGTGTGAATGTTAAGAGCAAAGTAGCTATCTCTGGAACTACTGTGCCTTGTCAGCATTTCAGGGAATTGTGAGGGAAAAAAAAAAACCCAAACAATAAACCAAAACAAAAAAATCCCCTCCAAACAAAATCCACTAAACTTCCCCTCTCTCCCCCCAGAATATACTATAAAAAAACAATTCCTTTTATAAAACCAAAAAAGTGTTTGAATGTAATGTGTATTAGTATATTTATATAATTAGCAAATACCACTTAGAAGATAGGAAAGTGTGTTGGGTTTAGAAAAGGGTTTGATTCTTTTGTCCTTTAAGAAAAATGGTGAATGATAGAACTGGATTAATTTCATAAGTTTGTAATGCCCATTTTAGCATTTCCTTGGGAAGGACGAAGGCTTCATATGGCTCCTGGAAAATATGCTGAAGTTATATATATTTCATTAATCTGAAATAACACCAAAAAAATTCTTAATGCTCTGAAAATCACTGTTTCTTCAATCCATTTCTAATAATGGACTTTCACAAGAGATGGGATGTTACATCCAAAATTACATAGATGCCTAAGACAAAATTTTGCAATACAAATACGATACAGATGATGTGAGAGCACTTTAAGATCAAAAAGCCATAAACAGATCTATTACAGGAAACAAATACATACCAAACAAGTTCTTCTCCCTTTGTTCCTCCCCCACCAATACTTAATGCTTGTAAAAACAGCCCCTTTCACTTGTAATTAGAATTTTACTCAAGAACAATCTTTTGCCACTTAAATCCAGAAGTCACAAATCTAACCATCTGTACTACACGCAAAACTTCAACATTCTGTAAAATAAATACTGAAGACGGCAAATCATGGATTTGCATACTTATAAACCTGCAACTTATAGAATTTCATCTGGACAACTGCTATGACAGCAGAGCCTCATGCAAGACAGAGAGTCCATTCGCAGACAGCAATCTACTATTTTCCTCAGTCACCCATCAGTAAATATGTACATAAATTCATACATACATACATACACACACACACACACACACACACACACACACACTTTATCAACTGCCAGAGCAAGATCACAAAAAACCAAAACACTTTCTGAAAACTTGATCCACTGGACCAGATCAATTGTTAATGACCAACAAGTTCCATTAATTTAAATTGCTCTTATGCTGATTTATATCACCAGGAAACCAATCCATTTTAGAATTATGTTTTATAAAGCACATTTGGTAGGAACAGTTTCCAGCTCCAGTGAACACAGTGTTGTGTCCTCAGTGGAAGGCTTCCTAGAGAGTTGCCACCAATGTACATAAAGAGAAGTTAGAATCAAACCTCTGGACAAAAAAAAAAAAGGAAGTAAAGGAATTAGGAAGTAACTCCTTAGGTTTTCATCATAGTCAAAAGCAGCTTGGATCACGGTCCAGAGGAAACTCCATATCCTTTTACATTCTGGGCAGGTAGGAAGCAGGCAGAATTGCCCTTGCTATCTTCCCAGTTCAGGAAAATAAACTTTTCACACAATTATGAATAAATAGAAACCATTACAATGAACTGCAAGGGACTAGGATAGTCCAACCTTCTGGCTGGAATACAATTACTCCCATAGAGTCTATATATAGCTTGTACTTTTCTTCTAGTCCCTGATTGTTGACTATAGGCAGCTATCTCATCAAGAATGTGACAGCTTGGTTCCCTGATTTAGCAGCTGTTAAATCTAGTTCATTTCCCCAGCAGATTTTGATATGCTACCAGGTGAATTAAGTGTAAAGAGTAATGCAAAACCTTCTCTCTCTAGGTCCCAGCTGACTTGCAGGAAAGACAGGATTAAGTCTCACATGGAATACACAGTAATCCATCCCACGAATAGTTTGGGAGTCCCTTTCAGCACTCTTGCCGCCTTAAATAGCCTAAGGCGGGGGGAGTCACCGTGACCTCACTGCAAGGATGTTACTAATCAATAATCTCTGCTTGTATTAAAAATGGTTTTCAGTATGCAAATCTTCATAGTAAATTTCAATAAACCTATTAACCATATGTTAACACCAGCAGGAAAATATACAAACTGTGTTAAATTGGCTCCTAGCACACTCTCAGTAGTTCAGGCGGGAGCTAGCTAGCACAGCTAGAGCTAGATAGCAAATAGAAAGTTATTTTCTAGAAGGAATGTCATTACAGTTGCATTACCCTCTGCAGCTGATCACAATACAGATTTTTCTATTTTTTTTTTATGGTCTTGTTCAAATATCTGTAACACCATGAAACCATTTTCAGTGACATTCTATACCAATCTAAAATAAGAGGAGGAAAATTTTCATAACCTATCTACATCAGGACTGCCAGTTAAACTGTTATTTTTAAGAGTTTCCATTTACAAATTGATGTGAATGGGACACTGCAGCCAGCAAAGCAATATTGATGTAAATGAGGAGGCCCTCCAGGCAGTAAGTAGCTATTATCACTTCTATTATTATTCACTAATAGAAGTCAGCAGTCTAAACATGCAAAGATTGTCTTTAATTCTTCTAATTCTTTCACCTCTTCAGAACCTTCAGTGGAGGGTGTATTTCTCCTCTTTCTTGGGTATATCCAGTGCAGACAATATCTGGCTGTCAGAACAACTTCCTAATGATAATGTTTATATTTAAATTATTGCTATTTAAAGAATAACTGAAATATTAATTATAAAAAAGTACAAAATTTGCGCAAAAAAAAAAAGAAGATACAGCAAATATAATTTTATGCTTGAACTTTTATAAATTTGTCTAACAAAGCTGTCAGTTTCTGGGAACAACATACCCATGGCAGTGCTATCACTATTTCACAAAAATATTCCCTAAATTTCATTATATATCATGTTCACTGTAGAAAGACAATACCTTCAAAGTAGCTGGCTTCTTATAACATCAGACCTTTAACTACTTTATAGCAAATTATGCTTACATTCAAACTCTTACAACCATTACTGTTTAGACCACTAGCATTCTTAATTATCTGTGTTTTCAAAGTTCCAAACTGTAAATTTTTAATTGGAAGCTATGCTAAAAAAAAAAAACAAAACACAACATTCTATACAATGCTAAGTACTCAGAAAGAAAAAAATATTTTGTCTCCAACCTCACGTCTAAATCTAAATTTATAATATATTTGCTGTCCTTGCTTTAAAAAGGATAAACAGAGAAACAAGGCCCACCTTACTTCACAGGACTGTTATGAAGACTAAACTAAACCTTCAGTCTTAGATTAATGACATAAAGGGGGAGCGGAATCTATGGATGAAAGCGAATGAATGACTTTGTTATCATAGCAGAGTTGTGTGAAGAACATCTGTGGCCATTAGTTGAGCAATTATCATGTTTACTAATTTAAAACTGCCCAGCCTACACACTGAAAAAAGGCTATTAAAACCTAGTATGTGATAATGCAGTTAAAAGCTTCTTACATTTTAGAAAAATTAAAGTTATAGAAGTTACAATTATTAAATACTTGTGTGTGTCCCCTTTGAAATCACATATAAACTTCCAATATTTTAGAACATCAGGATTTCTGGGTATTTTTCAAAAGACAGCATCCTGTTGTATACTGGTTATCGCAGACAGAGGTCAATGAGAAATTTTTTTGCACCAATCTTTAACATGACTAGATTTTCAAGGCTAAAGTGGAAAAAATGCTGATGCTTGGATACATTACAGTGTGTGGAGTCCTGAACATGGTGGTTCTATAATGTATATGAAAGGACTACCAAATACCTTCAGAACCCTTTTAACTCTAACCATTTACACTGGTGGAAATTATTTTTAATTTAAATCTTTAGAGAGAATATTTGAAGAAAAATCTAAAGCAGGAGAATCAAGGTTTGAAGAGAGAAAGAAAAAAAAAAAAGAAAAAAACAAGTTTACTATATTTTTTCCAGTGCCAGTCACTTTCCACCAGCATCTTGATCACTTACTACAGACATGCAGAAGACCTTGGATCTAATCTCTGTACTTATATTTAGGACTTAGACTGCATTTCCACTTGTACCCATGGGAGGCTTTTTGTTTATTTTTGCATTCTGTGTCTTAGAAGGTCTCAAAAATCCCATTCAGATGCAGAACCTTCCAAAGATTATCTTTTTTTTTTTTTTTTTTCCACTTAATGTGCAAGTCAGTTTTGACACTACCCATGTTATATTCTTAAATCTCACCACCTCTTCAGAAATACAAATGTCTTATTGGCATTTCAAACACCATGTCCTGCACTTGATTAGATGATTAGTAAATCAGCCTCTCATTGCAGAGGAAAGAGAGGGGAAGACTACAATTGTTTTTCTCTGATATGATTAGGCAATGATTAAATTTTAGTTTGAAACCTTCTGAATGTAGCTGATTGCTGCCAATTGATCCTATTTCCAGCTACAGCAGCGGCTGGTGCTTCATGAAAAGAGACAAGGCACCTTCAAGAGTCATCTGTTGCATGTCCTTGTTTGCAGCTGGAGAGTCTTTCTGACCCACTTGCAGACCAATGTCTCAGCTGTTGAGCATATGATTTGGTTTTCTTTATCATCTTCACTACACAGAGGTGCATGTTAACATTTTAGAACTAAAATGGATGTTAATGTTCCACTACTAGTGTATAAGCATAAAAATGGAGGCATGAAGTGAAAGCAGAATGAGTTTATACATCATACTGAGAAAGATTATGCATCCTTAATCACCTTGAACAGCACTTCACTGAAAAAGCATGAAATTCAAATTTGATAGGGTAGAGCTATAATTTACTCTATAAGAGCACAAGTACGTTCTTTGTACAGCATCACAAACATCCTTTTACATTACGACTTGTTAAAGTAAGTCTACCTTAGTTCTCTGTTGTTGGGAGAAAGCAGTTTTTCCAGAAACTGTAATGAAACTACAAACTATTTTGCTATAAAGCCTTTTTCCAAACCACCATTCAGAAAAATCTGGGATGCTGAGTTCTGTAAAATCTGCAGAAAATTCTATTAACAGTTTAGATTAAACCTTACTGTTGATATAACGAATTTTCTACCTTTTACAGCCTAACTTAAATAATAGGTCTCAGTAGAAATAGGAAGTGTAATAACAAATAGTTGACACTGCCTTCATAAGGACACACCAGTTACATCACACCTTGCAGGGACAATTTTTCTGAATTGTACCAAAGGAACAAACACATTAGTATCTGGCATATAATCCAATAAATTGTATGCTTATGCAATCTATCCAAATATCATTTGTTTTCAAATTTAGAATGACAGATACAGTTAAAGAAGTTTTAGACTACTAGATTTGCTGAAGTTACAACCCATATTAATAAAGGTAAAAATACATCAGAAACAAGACAGTAGAAGGGAAGAATTATGGTATGGGAGTTAAAAGTATAAAAAAGGCAAAAGCAGAAATGTTGCTTTTTGAGTTCTATGTAACTATCACTCCTTCACTATATTTTCAAATTTAAAAAAATAAGATTTTCAGTGATTACCAAGTTAAGCTAGTTCACATAAAACCAAAATAAAAACATTTGACATCAGTTCTCTGTAATGACAAAGATATTGACAAAAAGAGCAAGAGATTACTCTTGTAGTAACCAAAGGGATATTTGGAAAAAAAGAAAAACTATGAACTGTTTGTTTAGGCCATCATGTACACTACAAGCTGCATGTATTTCTGTATCAACCACACTAGCTCACATTCTTAAATAAAAAAATAATAAAAAACCAAGAAATTGAAATGACCATATGGAGACATATTACATGCGGATTTCTGTCAGTGAATGAGTCTACAGTTCTGGGAACTGCAGACTGCAACATATTGGAAGGGGTCTTAAGTAGATTTTGCCATTCAGCAGTACAACGATTACTCCAATATGAGAGAGATTTTCCTGTCTTCAGTCCTGATCTCTAGTTCTGAACCAAGCTGGTACATTTTCCTTCTTGCTCTTATACTTTTAATCCTGATTCTTATCACATCCTTTTTTCTTTTTCTTTTTCTTTTTTTTTTCCCAACACTAGTAGAAGAGTTCAGCGTTGAAGTCCTTTTATGAAATAAAATTACAGAAGGGAGCCTAACCTCTGGCTTTAAAAGGTTACAACATATAATAAACCATCCTCTTCCCAGGTATAAGCACTCATCTATGATGTGGGAACATGGAAGAATAAATCCGACTGCAGAGAAAAGAAAATCTTGCATCATGCAAACACTCTTTAATTACACTACAGTACCGAACAAACCTACTCAACATCAGTAAAGACCAGTGGGAGCAAACTAGGTGTGGAATGCGATTGCAACCAAGAAAGGTTCTTATAAGAACTCCAGAAACAAAGCAAGAACAAGGAAAGCCCTTTGCTGCTAATCAAGGTAGGAGATCAAGTGATGGAGGAAGAACACAAAAAAAACATTATTACTGAATTTCCTCTTGTCTTGGCCTTTACAGGTGAGATCTTACTCTCAGTACTCTTGTTACTGTACTTAGTGGCAGTCACAGTGATGGAGTGAATTATTACCAACAAAAAAAATCAAGACAGAAAGGACAATCGCTTGATCAGAGGAGAAATACCAATTCTGTAGGACAGCACAGGACCCATAAGCATTGAAAAACAGCATTGCTTTGACAGTGCTATCATCTCTGAAAGACTACTTTTCTGGCAGTACTACTACAAGAGGTAGATAATTCTCAAGGGGAAGGGAAAAGAAGTAAATACTGAGCAAAAGCCAAGTCCACATTTTTCCTGTGTGAGGCTAGACCAAGCATTTAGTATCTCTCAAATGTACTTCCCACTGTCTACTGGTAGCCCACCACCACTAGTCTTCATGATTGCTGTAAAGCACGGCAGAAATCAGTGGTCACCATCAACAAAGAGTAGCCTTTGTTCTGTAAAATAATCCTAATATAATCGTAAATTGTTTCTTCAGCACTCCCTTGCTGTCAGGGCATTGAAAGAGCAGCAGTACAGAAAGCTGTGGAACAAAAAAACAAGGTATGCTTGTACATGCTAATAGAAAGATGAAGAATTCCTAGCAAGTGGAATAAATCCCACAGGGAAACAAGAATACCCATTCCTTAAAACCTAAACAGGAAATTTCCAGCAAGTTTGTAAGTACTAGGGATTGAGCAAATAGGCAGACTCCTGATCACTTACTTATTCAGAATTTCATCTACAGTTTAGATAAGCTCCCACATCTGAAGCTCTGATAAAAACTGGAATATTTGCAGTACTGACTTGCTTACTGAAACCAGAATTCATTTCTTCTTTTCAGATGAAGAATGTAATATACATAATTTAGTTAATACACAAAGTACTGCATTAGAAATGGAACTGTGGTGCGCATTAAGGTACTTCAGAGCTGCATCAGCAGGGGTGGGGTGTGTGGTGTACAGTGTTCTTAAGTAAGAGGGAGTGCTGAGCAGCAAAATAAAATGCCAGAAATAGAAAGCATCAATATTGCTAAATTATAAACATGCAGAAAGGGCTCAGAAATACCATGCAAATAAAGACCTGCTGTTTTAATACAGTCACAGGAAATAAAAAAGGTTTTTAGGGAAAAGATGAACTTTACACTCATCCATATATTATGCATATCACTGCACAGTGTTAAAAATCACATTAATGTGGTGTTTATACATATTCAATTATTATAAAGATCAGGTTCTTGAATACTGCATTGTCACCATACGTAAAACATCACTATTATATATTAGGCATTTATTTATACAAATTTTGAAATATTTATCCGAAGTTTATATATCTTTGGTTGCTTTGTGACCTGAAATGGTAAACATCATGCATAATAATTGTGTTCGAAAGGAAAACTGTGAAGAAATAAAGTACAGAAACAACAACCTTGCCTTCTTCTAAAGGATTTTAAGGGTCATCTGTGTTTGGCATAAGAAATACTTCATACAAAGTGTTATTTCCCATACTTTAAAAAAATCCTGCCTTGCATGCCTGAGAGCTAAGGTAAAAGAAAAAAAAGTTTGGATATTTTTGTATGCCAAAAAAGTTTTCATACGTTGGACTGCACATACAAGTATTTCTGATAGAATGCAGTAAGCCTGATCACATACTAACTGGCAGTGCAGCATTTAGGGCCATGATTCCATTTCTTTCAGTTCGGACACCCACACTGTTGATACCTAAGCTTTAGCAAGGCTTTTTAAGTTTTCCAGAGCAGCCTCATAGCCATGTCACGGAAATACAGACTCAGTGTATGGACTATACAGTATAGAAAAGGCTACTGGATCAACAGCCAGTGACTCAGTCATACTTGCATTTGGGCCAATACTTGGGCATATACAGTTTAATTCGTGTATCAGTGACCCAGTCAAAGGGATAAACCCTCACTAGGTTTGTAGATGGTATCAAATTAGGGGAGCAGTTGGCAGACCAGAGGGGTGCGCAGGTCTGCAGAAGGATGTGGATGCACTGGGAGAATGGACAAAGAGAAATCTTACAGAATTCCAGGTGCAAATGTAAGGGTTATTCTCTCCCTGCATGCGGGAGAGAATAAGCCTTTGCAACACATCATACTACATGAAAAAAAAGACTTAAGGGTCGTGGTAAAGAAGTTGAGAACTGTGTCTTTCAGTGATAAAAAGTAACTGCACACTAGGCTTCATTTGCCAGACAATAGGCATACAGTCACTGGCAGTGGTAGTTTTCAGTTATTTATGTCTTTAGGAGTAAATGCCCCTTTTTCCCCCCTTCAAGAGCCACGACATCTAAAAGCAGAATGTTTAGAAGACTCATAAAGGTGATGGGAGATTGGAGTACCTGACAGGACAGGCTAAGTCAACTTGGTTTGTTTAGCGTCAAACACAGAAGCTGAAGAGGAAAAACAGCTGCAGACTTCTACCACTAGAGTGTGGGGTTGGGGCTTGCAGAAAGGCAGAAAAGGATTACAGAGAAGACAAAGCTTAGGCTTCCAAAGGGGAAAAGAGCAGGAGGAGAAAAAAAAAAAAAGTCAATCACCATAATCTGCAGAAAGAGAAATTCTAATTTCATCTGAGGAGAAATACAAAACAAAACCCAACTCCACTGAAGGAGCAGTCAAACTGTTGGCTGGGTGTCCAGAGGTATTGTGGAATTACCTTTCTAAGTGACACTCAAAAATCTGAATGGAGAGCACCACTATTTAACTTATATCCAAGTTCTTAGCCAGTCCTGCTTAAAAAAGGAGTTTGGGCCACAAAAGGTCCCTTCAAAACTAATTTATTCTTGGATCCTATCATTATTTTCTAGCTTGCATAGATTATCTGTGCGTTGTGCAAAGTGTCAGTGTCAGATCACAGAACTTTTCCTAAGACTTTTCTGTTCTACTTTTATTACAACCTCAGTCTGCACAGATCAGAGTTTTTTTGACTAGTTCCTGATGTAAGTTCCATTCCATTACATACTTATCTTGAAAAGAAATAAGTTATTTAAAAAAATCATTGGTTTGGAAAATCAGGATGAGCAAACTGAAATAAAAATCACCATCTAAATGTTACAGAGAATATTGAAAATCATATGAATTATGAAAGTCTGCAAAGAAAATATGAAAATTTTAGACAAGCCATTAACTAACATTTGAAACCCAAATGAAGAGAGTTTGGAAAATAATGCACCAGATGGAAGAAATATATATAACCGGTGAGTAACTGTTCCTTTTTGCCTAATATTCTAGCTTACTTTCAGACTCACTTATCACCACTGAAAAAAACTGCTTTCCTCTATGCAAAATCTCTAAATAATGTACTGTTCTTTATGTCCTGGTTTTCTTCCTTCATTGTAGGAAACAGAGAAGTGCTAATAGAAGAAAACACTAGAGGCATCTTTACTTAGAATATGAAATGGCTGCTTATGACCAATACATATTACATAATCATAAGTTTATCTATGGCTCCACATAAATGAAACTAAGAGTTTATATAGATAGCTTCTGTTTTACATTTCCTATATTTGGGATATTTTGGATGTGTGGAAGTATACAGAATTGATTTAATTGGCAAGTATTTAGGATATGTCAGGCTGCTTTGCCAGTACATGCTTAAATACAAATGCATATGCTGAAAATGGTGCTGTCAAACCACATACTCAACTGAAACCTGATAGAGAAAGTAGTACAAATATGAAGTGTGCTACTAGACTGACAGGAAATAAAGAAATTTCAGATTAGTTCATTAACACCACAACAGGAAGATGTTTTAGTTCACTCAGAAAGACTAGGAAATAGACAGAGATATACTACCATTCACACAGAAGTTCATTTTCTACATGTGAAAGCTATGTGCTGTCTTCAGGTGCTGCAGATTTTTTCATTTGCTCTAGCCAATGAGCCAGCTTCATTTGGAACTCAGCTCAGATGCCTCTATTCAAATGCCCGTAGCATGGGGATCAAACAAGAGGAATTAGAGATGTGTGCATGCCATGGGGGCATGATATCATAGGCATAACAGAAACATGGTGGGATGGCTCCTGACTGGAGTGTTGGAATGGAAGGATACAGGCTCTTTAGAAAAGACAGGCCTGGCAGGCATGGAGGGGAGTTGCTATTTATGTTACGGATAGGCTGGAGAGTATGGAACTCTGTCAGGGGATAGGTGAGCAGTCAACAGAGACTTTGTGGGTCAGGGTTAAAGGGAGAACAGAGATGGGAGGCATTATTGTGGGGATCTGTTACAGACTGCCGGATCAGGAGGACTCAGTGGATGAAGCACTCTATAGATAGGAGCAGCCTCACACTTGCAGGTCCTTGTTCTCATGGGGGATTTCAACCACCCTGATATCTGTTGGAGGGATGGAATAGCACAGCACAAGCAATCCAGGAGGTTCCTCGATTATGTGGAAGACAACTTCCTTCTGCAAGTAATAGAGGCGCGGAAAAGGAGAGGTGCTATGCTTGACCTCATGTTCACCAACAGGGAAGGGCTGGTTGGAAATGTGACACTCCAGGGCAGCCTTGGATGGAGCAATCATGAGATGGTTAAGTTTGAGATCCTCAGGACAGTGAGAAGAGCATGCGGCAAGCTCACTGCCCTGGACTTCAAGAGAGCAGATTTTGGCCTCTTCAGGAACCTGCTTAGTGAGTTTCCATGGGATATAGCCCTAGAGGGCAGGGGGGCCCAAGTCTCTTGGTTGATATTCAAGGATCGCCTGCTGCAAGTTCAGGAACGATGCATCCCAACTAGAAGGAAGTGCTGCAGGAGGGCCAGGAGACCTCCTTGGATGAATAAGGATCTGCTGAGGAAACTTCAAAGGAAAGAAGAGGCTTACAAGAGGTGGAAGCAAAGACAGGTGGCCGGGGAAGAATACAGGGATGTTGTCCGGGAAGCTAGGGACCAGGTTAGGAAGGCTAAGGCCCACTTAGAACTAAACTTGGCTAGGGATGTTAAGGACAACAGGAAGAGATTCTATAGGTACATTGCAAATAAAAGACAGGCTAGGGACAACATGGTGCACCTCTGAAAGCTATTGGCAGAACTGGCTGCCCTGGATTTGGAGAAGGCTGAGGTTCTTAATGACTTCTTTGCCTCAGTCTTTACTGGCAAATGCGCTGATCACACCACGCAAGTCTTGGAAGACAGACACAGGGACTGTGAGAATGAAGACCCTGGGCTCACTGTAGGAGAGGATGTGATTCTTAAGAACCTGAATGTATACAAGTCCATGGGACCTGATGAAATTCATCCACGGGTCCTGAAGGAGCTGACAAATGAAGTTGCTAAGCCGGTGTCCATCATTTTTGAAAAATCATGGAAGTCAGGTGAAGTTCCCAATGACTGGAAAAAGGGAAATATAACCCCATTTTCAAGAAGGGGAAAAAGGATGACTCAGGGAACTACAGACCAGTCAGTCTCACCTCTGCCTGGCAAAATCTTTGGGCAGATTCTCCTGGAAGGCATGCTAAGGCACATGAAGAACAGCAAGGTGCTTGGTGACAGCCACCACGGCTTCAGTAAGGGCAAATCCTGACCAATCTGGTGGTCTTCTATGATGGGGCTATGGAACTGATGGACAGGGGTAAAGCAGTTGATGTCATCTACCTGGACTTGTGCAAAGCGTTTGACACTGTCCCACATGACATCCTTGTCTCTAAGTTGGAGAGACATCAATTTGATAGATGGACCACTTGGTGGATAAAGAACGGCTGGATGGCTGCACGCAAAGAGTTGTGCTCAATGGCTCAATGTCCATCTGGAGACCAGTAATGAGTGGTGTCCCTCAGGGATCAGTTTTGGGAGTGATCTTGTTCAACATCTTTGCTGGTGCCATGGGCAGTGGGATTGAGTGTGCCCTCAGCAAGTTTACTGATGACATCAAGTTGTGTGGCTCGGTTGATTCGCTGGAGGGAAGGTATGCAATCTAGAGGGACCTTGACATGCTCGTGAGGTGGGCTGATGCCAACCTTATGAAGTTTGAGCAATGGTTTTAAGTATTAAGTTTCACAAATGCTGGTATATACTAATAAATGCTACTCACATGCTCATATTGTTTAAAAGTAAATCTCAAAGCCCAATCAGATTATTCATTATTTGGCTTCTATTGCTATGAGGCAAAAAAACAAAAAGCAAACGCTTTTAGAGATATAAAGTGCACGATAAAAACTACAGAAAACAGTGTGGTGCAGACATCAAATACTAATGTACTTTCAGCATTTTGCTAAATGAAGAATGAATTCCTCTGTTGTCAGTATTGCTTTTAATGTTGCAGTGAAATGAAACTAGTACCCAATGAATAGACATAAAAAAAAAAAAAAAAAAATCTTGCTTTGTGTTATGGCTGTAACGATTTCACAGAATCACTGCAGCAAGTTGTGGCAGAGGCAGAAAATGAATAAAACCTGATGACTGAACAGAGGATAAAGTCATTTTGTCATTTTCACCTGTGCCACACTATACTATTTACTGCATACTACACAGATAGTTTTCAGTTCAGATGAAAGCAGAAAATAAAGGTCTTACAAGTCCAGGTGTCTTAACACTGAGGAAAAGGTAAAAGTTGAATTTTAAAGTGTTGATATTATATTTCTAAAATATTTTTATTTTAATTTCTCACCCCCTAAGGCACTTCTTTTCCTGTTTTCTTCAAAGCAACCAGATGGTTGAAACTTGTGGAAGAAGAGCTATTTGCATACTTTAGTTTTCAGTCTCTACAATTTTTGGTTGAAAACTCAACATTGTTACTTCAGAATAAAATTGTCAGTTACTCATACAAAAACATCACTGTTGAAAGAAAATTAGTTAAGAACAACAGTTAAATTAATTTTTTCTCTCCTCAAAGACTGCAAATCCTTGCTTAAGGAATAATGAAAAAAGGCTTTCTGCCTGAGCTTCCTGTAACACACAATTCAACAAAAGTAAGTATAGCAATAACATGAAGCTGTAAGAATCAGTTTTCTGAGCTGCTCTAAAATCCACAGGAACTCTGTTAATAGTGCCAAATCATATACAACTAGCATAATAATCAGATCAGTGTGAGACCATCTGTTTAGACAAAGTTGCACTGCATAGGGAGCTGAAATTTATTTACAACATCTTTAAAAAACATATAGGGAGGCAGCAGCTTGAACTGAGCCCTGGTTCATTCTTAGATTCAGAGCTGTCTGTGATTTGGAAACAAGGAACCTTGTTTGGAATTGTCAGAGCTGTATTTGTACTTTATTTTAGCCAATAGGTAAAGTCCAACTTCCCTGTTTCCTCATCAGACAGGAAACAGACTTTAGAGAAGCCTAGGCTTTACATTGGTCTGACAATTTTGATGAAAAATACAAGCCAATTGTGCAAAAACTGTACAAAGTTAGTCTTAGCAAGGGAGAAAGGGGAGAAAAATGGTACAGCTATTACCACATCATGTTTTGAACATGAGCTCCATCTCCTTAGAATCATTTAAACTTGCTTTGCTCTCACACAGGTCCAATCTATCCTCAGCTATACATGTTTAATGCAAGATTCCAGGAGCTGCAGAGAGGAAAACTTGGGTCTATGCTACCCTTTCACATAAAAACACATGCTCACTTATTGCAGGGTTCATGACTGATGTTTTTCCTTGACCACTTCTTCCATCACACAATGCTTTTTTTTAATGTCAGCAAATATAAGGCAAGTCAGTTATGCTTTCTGGAATAGCCTGATATTGTTTTGCAGTGTAGTATAGGTGCTGCAATCATCAAGGCAGGGGTATCTGCTATAAAATGGAGAGATAGTCTAAAGCTCATTGTACTGTTTTATTTCCAGTCCCAAGCTACAGAATTCAGTCTAAACCAATAGCATCTGGTAGTACAAGCTTAAGTCCTTTGTGAGTTCTAAGCTCTTTCTACACTGGGGAAGGGAACTGGAAGAAGGGGGAAAATGTATGTGTATAGGAACACAGAAACTATTCCATACACATGCTTGTTAAAAACAGGGTTTTTTCCCTGTTCATTCACTCAGGTTTTAACAGTGTCCTTACTATAAGTTTCGGCACTCCTATGCCCCCAGCCTATTTTACTGTGGTGAAGCAACACCCAGAAGTCTCACTACAGGCTTTAATCACAAGGAACAATGTCTGAGAAAATCTGAACATAAAACAGTAAAAAAGCCTCAAGGAAGCTGTGATATTGACTTTAGAAATATCAGAGGATATGGGTCAAAGAGGTCAGTGTAATGTTAACTGTGCCCCACTGAAACAGGACCTTACTTCCTGAAAGGTAGTAAAAACAAACAAACAAAAGACCCCAGCAAAATAAAACAAACCATCCTCCCCCTTCAAATTCTTCACATTCCACATATTCCAAAGCAAAAAAAAGACTAAATGATAGATAACTTAATGCTATAGAATTTAATGGATAACAGATTGAGGCTGGAGGGCCTCAGGAGTTCCATAGTCCAGCCCCCAATCCAAAGCAGGATCAGCTTTGAGATCAGACCAGATCGTTCAGGGCTTTCTCCAGTCTGGTCTCGTTAAGTTTAAAGAATAGAGTCCGCACAGCCTCTCCTATTCATGCTCAGGGTGAAAAAGTCTTTACAGACAATCTAAATCTCTTTTACCAGCCTGTGCCCATTGTAATTTTTTTCCTGCCATACATCACTGCAAGTCTGGCATCTGATATATTTTGCATTAAATTAATGTATGAAATCAGTCATTGTATAAAACATAGTAAAGTCTTTTTAAATATGAACTGAAACTTCAACATACTGAAACTTCAACATTTTCAGCTTGTGAAAGTAGAGCAAAGAAGTATCCTTCTTTCTCTGCCCTGGAAGTTTTAAGAATGCCACTGAGTTTTGTAGTGTCCCTGACCTATCAAGCCTACTTCGAGAACTTCAGTTAAAGCCCTTCAGGAAATGAAGACAGAGAAATGCCAAATTTCTGAAGACATATTTGCCTGGTTAAATATCTACCTTCTCTGAAACAAAAGAATTAACAGGCACTTCAGCTCAGGGTCAGAACTGCTGCAGTTCCAAAGTATAAGAACCTTTGAAGCTACCTGATAATGCACAGTCAAGAGTATGTTTTTTTGGTTTAAACATTGAGTTTCACTCCAAGAGGCAAAAAAAAAAAAATGAAGCCAGCAACAAACCCTACATTGGCTTGCTGCAGTCCTTTGTTAGAACTACTTCACATACCTCCCTTTCTCAGCATAGCACTTTAGGCACTTCATAAATATTAATTTACAGAGTAGCAAAAAAAGGCATAGAATTTTTTTCTCCTTTTTTTTTTTTTTTGATTGAAAGATAAGGCAGGCAGGACACCTATTCCCTGCTTCACACGGAAAAACAGCAGAGCCAGAAATTGAACCTACATGCCTCACTTTCTGAGGCATACTCAAGCACAACAGCTTCTTTTGTCTCCAGACTAGTCTGCTATTTAGCTGGCATGGCCTTTTGGATATCTGAGATTAAAAGCTGACAAAGAGACAGGGTCAAGAAAGAGATGCTCAACTGTCAAACCCATAAGGACACCAGAGGCCATGCTCCCCAACAAATGATGGGCTACAATGTAATAGGAACTTCTATTGTCTTCCTTGGGTAACAGAAATTTCTACAGGAAACACAAATTTAGTGTCAAGAATGAAATACTGTCAAATAAAGTTTAAAGCAAGTTCATGTGATATCTCCACTATATGCAAGCCAACTTTTGTTTGTTTGGGGGTTTTGTTTGTTTGGGGTTTCTGACAGCTTTTTGCTGTTGACAGGCAGCTCAAACAAATGATTGTGTCCTGGGTTCAGCAGTAGCAGTCATTTTTGTCCTTCTTGGTAGCCGGTGCAGCTCTGTGTTTTCAACTTTCGGCCTGGGAACAGAGCTGATAACACCTATGTTTATAGTTACGGCTTAGAATGTTTGGCTTTGACCAAGGACTTTCTAAGTCTCATGCTCTGCCAGGGAGGAGGGGAAGACAGGAGGGAGCAGAAACAGAACAGCTGACCCAAACTGACCAAAGAGGCATTCCACACCACAGCACATCATGTCCAGGATGGAAAAACTGGGGGCAGGAACCTGGAAGAGTTCAGTTCGTGGCTGGATCAGGCTTGGTATTTGGTGATGAGCAGTTGTATTCTCTTTCCTTGTATTTCCCTGGTCATTATTATTATTGGTGGTAGCAGTAGTGGTTTGTGTTGTACCTTAGTAACTAAACTGTTCTTAACCTGTGGGAGTTGCATTCTTTCGATTCTCCTCCTCATCCGTCCAGGAGCTGGAAGGAAAAAAGAGGGGGGAGTGAGTGACCAAACTGCATGATTTATGGCTTAAACCACTACAGATTGACAACTAGACAACAGCATTAAAAAATTGAATCAACAGCTGCATATGAAAAAATCTTACTCTATGATAAGTCTTTCTGCTGATATAAACAATTTAACATGCACATAGTATTACAGACTTTTGGGTATTTTTTTTAATTTTAAAGTTTTACATATGAATTTTTACTTCTGTTCCTTAACTTTAATAGGAAAAAAAATGTTATAACTAGCCACTGAAATAAAAATGAACAATTGATAAAATACTGCTAGTTTAAATTCAGTCATTGCTAATACAGTGATTACTTTCAAAGTTTTCCACATTTTCATGTAAAAGCCCCTGGTGTTAGCAAAACGGCACCATGGTCTCTCAGTCTTTCACCCTCATAAGGAGATTATAATTCAGGGAGCTCTTCTTCATAGTGTTATACAGTTGAGATTTGCATGCTTAGCAGATGAGTTAGGGAGGGAAAATGATGATCTTGATGTAACCTAAACATCTTCCACTATAGATAAGTGGATGGGACAGGCTGTTACTTTAGCACCTTACCAATACCTCTAACAGTGACACCAAAGACCAGATGCTACTGACGTTGGCAGACTCTGAACATGTTCACACAAGTGCCCTATATCGGGGAAAGAGAGATGAAAGTGGTCTGAGAGAGAGTGAAATCTGAAGTTATAGCAATCATGGAAACAACAAGCACTTCTTCACAATATCCTGATTCTTCAGTACAATCCTACGTGCCTTCCAGATACACAAGATAATTCTGTGAGAAAGCCTTGCAGGCTGGGAAAAGAAGTACATATGCAGTTTCCTATTACTTTCCCATTTTTTATAATATGGTCTTGATTCATCTTCTCACATCTCCAGCAGAAAGAAAAATAAAACCCAAAACCAGATGCAGAGTTCCCAGTCTGTCAAATGAAACCACATAGCTTGCTCAAAGTTAAAGATAACATCAATAAAGCATTCATCAACTATAAAACTATGCCAGCTCCAGAACATAGAGTTGGAAGAAAAAATAAAGAAAAACACAAGCAAGAGCCTCCCCCCCCCCAACCGAACAACCAACCAACCAAACCAAACCAAACCAAACCAAACCAAAAAAAAACACAAAAAGCAAAACACAACAGTTGACACCAGGAGCTCACTAAAGCTGCTCTATCACTCCCCTTCTTCAGCTGGACAGGGAAGAGAAAAAAATAACAAAAGGTTCATGGATCAAGATAAGGACAGGGAGAGATCACTTACTGTGGGTGAAACAAACTCGACTTGGAAAAATTAGTTTAATTTATTGCAAGTGCAATCAGAGTAAGAAATGGGAAAATCAAAACTAAATCTCAAAATACCTTCTTCCTACCCCTCCATTCTTTCTGGACTTAACTTCACTCCTGATTTTCCCTACTTCCTCCCTCTCAATGTCATAGGGGGATATGGAATGGTGGTTGTGGCCAGTTCATCACACATTGTCTTTGCTGCTCCTTTTCCTCAGGAGAAACACTTCTCACACTCTGCCTCTGCTCCAGGGTGAGGTCCCTCCTACAGAAGACAGATCTTCATGAACTTCTCCAATGCCAGTTCTTCCCACTAGCTGCATTCTTCACAAACCACTCTAACATGGATCCCATCCACAGGGTGCAGTCCTTCAGGAACAGACTGCTCTAACGTGGGTGCTCTCCACAGGGTCATTGTCAGCAAAGGGTCACTGTCAGCAAAGAGTCTCGTCAGCAAACCTGCTCCAGTATGGGCTCCTTCTTCCTAGGGGCCACAGCTCCTGCTAAGAGCCTACTTCAGTATGGGCTTCACACTGGGTCACAGCCTCCTTCACAAGTATCCATCAGCTCCAGTGTTGAATTCTCTACAGGCTGCAGGTGGATATCTGCTCCTCTGTGGACCTCCATGGGCTGCAGGGTCCAGCCTGCCCCACCGTGGACTGCAGGAGAGTCTGCTCTGGTACCCGGAGCACTTCTCCTTCTTCACTGACATTGCTGTCTGCAGGGTTGCTCCTCTCACATATTCTCACTGCTCCCTCTGCTGTTGTTATCCACAGGGTTGGATTTTTCCCCCCTTCTTAAATACATTATCCCAGAGGCACTATTCTGTTGCTGATGGGCTTGGCCTTAGCCAATGACATGTCGATCTTGTAGCTGGCTGGCATCGGCTATGTTGAAGACAGGGGAAGCTTCTAGTAGATTCTTACAGAAGCCCCCACTATAGACCCCTCCACTACTAAACCCTTGCCACTAAAACCCAATACACACTTTATCCCAAATGTAGTCCAAAGGTGAAACTTTGTCAGAAAAGAAGCTGTTGACAGTTAACTACTGTTAACTTTTCTGCATACCTAAGAATACCATTCCTGGCCCCCTGACTCCTGATTGCCCTAACTCCTGATTGCCCTAACTAAATCTGAGACATGAGACAAACTACAAGGATTTCCTACAGGGGAAAGATGAGAAGGAAGAGCCTGACTGCAAAGCAATCTATAATCATCATACCTATACAGTGATATCCAAGTATATTAAGACATTTTGCAAGGAACAAAAGAGTTTACCTCTCTCTATTCAGAGATATCTGTATAAAAGCATCCAAACTTTTAATGAGAACAGATTAAAAGATCAGATAAAATAAGCTATTTGTTCTAGCATGCTAATTCTCCACCAACTCCTTAATACTTTTTCCCTCACTTAAAGTATCTATTTTTCCACTTACATTTATTTTTTCATTCAGCAGTCATATTATCACTTGCACACAGTTCACACCATTTCCACACTAACTCATTGCATTATTTTCATTTCACATCTTTTATTCACTGTACCTGTTGCTAGATTAAGACACTCTTCTCAACAAATTTGACAAATGAGAGGGCTTTTATGGAGCCAATTCATTCCACTGTTGTTCTCAGCTAATATCTGAGGTCAAGAAAATTCATCTGTACTTCAGTTAGGAAATGACACTTTTTTATGTACCAGGAAAGTGTTCTAAAGTTTTTGAGCTCTGCGAAAGCCTCATGTTGTTTCATTCTAGAGAATATCAGCATAACTCCAGAAAGCACTGACTACAAAACACCACCAGCAGCTTTATAGTAGGCATCAGGTTTTCTTCAAATTGCTCTAACAGTACCTGGAAAAAAAAAAAAATAAAACCTTCAATATACACGATAATTTTCTCAGAGCTTCACTTCTATTGAAATAGCTTTTTCCTCAACAAAAATTTCTCCATTAACATCCACCTTTCAGTATTCATTAGCACAGGAAAGGATTTAAAAAAACTTAGCATAGTTGCAAATCTGAAACTTTTTACTTGGCTATTTTAAGTAGCATAGTACTTGTTGTCAGTGCTATAGTTTAATTTTCTACCTTCCTTACCGTCTTTGCTATGTAGAGGAGCATTTTTTTCAATGGGAGGAGGAAGATTTGGTCTAAATATATGTGTATGCACATACACATATCTCTATATATACAGACAATTTTGTACTGAAATAGCCATCTCTGCACGTTGTTTGGACAATCTAGCTTTAAGAGGGTTACGGTTGGTTAGACATGTATTTCACAGATACAGAGACAGTTTCTTGTGCCTCTATTCTCATTCTATGCATCTTTAATAGAATATTTTAAACAATCAAATAAGTAGAAGATTAAGTTGCACTGTTAAAAGACATATAATTTCAGAGTTTATTGAAAGAACATTTCTGAAAAAAGATGCACATCCCTGTGCATCAGCTGCTGATAGAAAAGGTTGTCAACAACTGATGACAGCAACCATTGATAAGAGAGACTACAATTTTTAATAAAAGGAAACATAATCACTATTTCTGAACACTGAAAACATTACACTGGCAAGGGGAGCTAAAAGTGTTTGATTGCCTTATTATAAACTCAGGGAATACCTATCATGGGTAATAGACCAAGAACTGTCTAAAACTCCAAAGGAATTCATATATACTAGTTTTGGTCCAAAGACAGAATAGTTATGTTAACACAGCATTGCAGCAGATGGACCTTAGTAATAAACAGATACCTAGTTTTGTGGTAGGCGGGTTCGAGTTTTCCATACTTTGCACTGCTACAGAAGTAAACTCATACTTTGAAGCGTTTCCATGCATCTGCTGAAATCTTGCAAAAACTGCAAGATAACCTTCCAGTTTTGAGGAGGCTGTGGACAAGTATAACTGTCAGTGTACAGAGCTCAATTAAAGTGCACAATCACAGTGGCTAGATCTCTATGTGCAAGTAATTTTCTCTGTAATACGAAGTCCATACCTTACTAAATATTTTACTGTTTTTGAAAACAACCTAAGGTAAAAGCAATCTTTAATGAGAAACTATTGCATCATCATTTCTAAATCATCCAAAACTCCATCCACAATCTGTTTCTGGGTCTCCACCTTATTATGCCAGGGGAAAAGATGTTCCAAGGCGAAGTATTGGATATTTCTGGGTAACTCAAGCACCTGCTTTGAGTGTTTGGACTGCCCAAGCAGAAATAGCTATTATTATTTATTATTCCTTATTAATAACAAATTAGAAAGTCAACCCATTGTCTTAGCACTACTTTTCCAGTTTACTCTACTCATGTTACTGAGAAGCAATTAACATTCAGTCCCATTAATCCAAATTCTGAACACTGCATGAGAGCAAAAGCATACCTTCACAAAGTTTCCATTCCTTTTTGTAACCCATTTTTAATGCATAGAAAATTATTCAGTCATTAACATGCTAAAATACTCAACCTGCTATTATTGCAGCAAATATGCCACCTTTTAAAACCATATCTGCCAGCTAAATGTTTTTTTAAAAAAACAGCAACAAAAAAACCCAAATAAAACCACAAACCACAAGATTTCAATGGGATAAAACAAACAAACAAAATGTTAACCAACAAGACATAAAGAAGTAGTCTATTATTAATGGTAAAAATTTCATTTTCTTCCCTTCCCTGGTTCAATTGCAAGTCACTTCTTTAAGAAATACTTCCAGATGTCTTTCTGAAAAGAGTATAGTCATACACCTGGGCCCCTCTAAATCATCTGGGAATAAATCATCAGAACAAACACAGACAATAAAATCAGAGCACTCAAAACCCATTTGTCTGTGGTTGGAAAGCACAAGCTCATGTTGCAGAAGACCTCTGACATTTGAAAATTTGTCTGCTCCAAATCAACCTAAAATGCAGAGGAATGGTTGTCCCCAAATGATTCTGTGAAAAGCTCCACTGCAAAGTTTTGAAATTACTATATGCTACTGACATATTTTGATATCTTGAAAACATTGGCGTTGTGCAATACACAACTCATGGCTTAATGTAGAATGATATTAAATAGTTACCACTGCACAGTACACACAGATAAATTATTAGTATTGCTTTGACACTACAGAAAACAGGTTTTCTGCATATTTATATATGCATAATAGATTTGCATATATATGTAAATTCATTCATATATGTGTATCTGTCCATATATATCCACATAACTCCATGAAAATACATTCATTTTGGCAACATGGCACTTTCTAATTAAAAGCTGGTTTTATTCATTTTTTTAAGCAGTCTTTTTCCATAGTTTTGCTATTCAGATATTCATTCCTCCCAGGCGTGTCTCCCCACTGTCCACTCAGCCTACATCGAAATTCATGTCTTTCTCTAATGATAAGATTAGTTCCTTAAAGGCCTATAATACTTATAGTAGTTTATATCACCATTAAAATAGATAACTGGTTTTGCTTTTAAGAGTGTTTTAGCCTTCTATGCTGTTACACAGAAGAGCTTATGGTCCAGTTTTTAATGAGAATCCACTCTGACAGAGCCCTAGAGAAGCATTTGGGGTGCTGCACAGGCAATCTTGGCAATAACTCATTGAAGCAGAAAGTTAGTTGAATGAAGTCCTTCAACGGAAGTTAATTTAGTTTTAACCTTGAGTTAAAACCTTACTAAAGAAGTACATTAAAAAGAAATCTTAGCTTAAATTAATTCAACCTGAAAGCTCAATAAAGACATATTCACATTTGTAGCTAGGCAAATCAAAGCAAGGAGGCTTCTGGAAGAAAGCAGCACTAATAAAGTTAGAATGAAGAGCTCCAGAAATTTCTCTAACATAGAAAACTTTCAAAACCAGCAGTAGAGCAAACCAAAACACATTTTTTATTAATGAACATCAACCAATATAAGATCTGCTTAACAGAACTGCTTAACCAATATAAGATCTGCTTAACAGAACTGGTTTCTTAATGGCAATTAACTATGGGCTCTTTATTTTTTCCCAGTTTTATTTTACTTCAGGACCTCCTATTTAGCTCTAGCTCTCTCAGAATTTAAATAAATCAAATTTTGGATTGAAGCTTTTCAAATTATACTATAAAAATAATTTCAAGGGCAAATAAATTACAGTGCTATGTCAGAATATCACCTGGATGTGTTTTTGAATATAAGTGTCAACTATGAGAAAACCATTACTCTCTACTATTCAGACATAGACTGAAAGTATGATTTTATACATATACTAAATTTATGTTCTGGATGTGGTTTTGTTGCTGTTATAAGACTATAGAATAAGCAATGATTCTGGATATTTATAATATCTCTGATACTGCTTTTATGAACGTTACACACCCTTTCAGTGCACATTAAGGCGGTTACTGTCTAACATGAAACAGATTTCTTCAAAAAATATCCCCACCATAGGAACAACAAATGAAGGAGGTTTTGCTTTATTAACTACAAACCAGTTCTTAAGGACATGATGATATAAGCGTATGACCTCTAATCCTTAAAAAAATTGAGCATTAAAATATTATTACATAACTTAATGTGATTAAGCCAACTTATAAAGAACAGATTGAAATTAAAAATCATTAGTAGTATAAATAATAACATAGATGTTTAGACAGATTTTCTGAAGATGCTAAGGACAGCAAAAAAATGATTAGTAAAATCTCTGGCTATTAAGATGATATTTTAACTAATAATAGCTATTTTAAGTCTGCTTTTAATATAGAAACAAAATATTCTTTCTCTTTAAAATCTAAAGTCTATTTCATACACTCAGATCTTTTGGATTGTATTGTTAACATGTTAATTCTTATTATTTTGACATTTATTTGCTTAACCCACCTCCCCAAAAGTCACATATTGTTTCCAGAGGCAACAGTGCTTTGATACAGTGCAGATGTATGCTGAAAAAATCAGAAAATAACATGAGTACAAAATCCACAGTAGCAAAATTCCATACATAATTCTATAACATCGACCCATAAAGACCACACTTGATAGAAAAGGCAAAAAGTCAAAAGAGCAAGAGAGAAACACTGATATCTTGAATTAGCCAAACACTGTTTGATATCTTGAATTAATTGATTTCTGAAAGCATATTCCATCTTGTACTATGAAACATCACCATTTCTATAAGCTCCTGAGGCACGTCAACATAATGGAAAGAAAGCTCTAGAGCTCAGTTTGTAAGCTATTTAGAAGCCTATCTTGAAATCAGACAAACTGTAAAGAATAACCAAGGCAAACCTCTGCAGGTATTTGGAACAGTCATTTTCCTAGAAGACTTCTTTCTTTCCTCCAGTAAGAATTCTTTCATATTAGCAATCATATCCTTTATATTTGTAAAGAAGTTTTGGTTTCTGCTTACCTAGCTTGGTTTATTACCAATTACTTTTCTAATAAAGCTTCCTGAGATACTAAGATGGGAAAGATTACACTATCTCTACTGCTACATGACCATTACTGCAACTTGTATAGGTACTAACCAAACCAAGGACAAGCTTGTAACTCAAGTACTATTGCCTTGATGTAGCTAAGACAGGAAGAAATGTTTGCTTACATGCTTAGAAAGAGAGCATGAACAACATTTTAATATGTGAAAATGATTTTATTGCAGGTCAGTTGAATGGACCTTTTCTAGAAGTGAAAACCACCCTGTAAAGCAATCTGGAGTGGTTAACTGATGGATTTTCTATTCCTACAAGACTTTCAGCTATTATAGCACATTATCTAAAGCTTCTGGAATGTTTTCTAAACACCTTTTCATTGTTCTGAATTTGGCAGGTATGAATTTAACTTTTACAGTTCCTTACCTTGTACAGCAGGTTTTGTGTGAATAAGTCAAATTCATTTCATACACAACTATTAAATCTGGTAAGGCAAGCAATGGTTTTCTTTTGTAATATGCAATAATACTTCCAGATTTTCAATAGTTGTCAAAGTGATAGCAAAATGTTTATCTGAAAGGCAGCACATACTTAAGGAAGACTGGATCACTTGTTCACAGGATCAACAAAAAAAAGCTTCTTTCGATTAAAGGTCTGTTGAAAGCAGGTATGCAGTAAAATACAAGCTCAGGAAGAGATTTTTTTCCCACTCTGGAAACCACTGATGCTAATAATACTTTAGCATACTGAGCAGAATAGGTGGGCCATGATATGCTATCATGGGCCATGATATGCTATCCTCCAGCAGAAGCACAACTAACAGCAGTAGTTTTGTTTCCCCTAAATACTAAATTCATATTTCAGAATATTGAATGTAAAAAAAATAAAAAATTTTTAAAAAAGTGTCACTTGAGGGTGTTGCAGGAAAAAAAAAAACTGAATTCAGTGGATGCCAGGACCCAGACTATTTCTTCACCCCAGCTACTGACATTTCGCATGACACAATCTCAGGCCTGGGAGGCCTCTCCTGTCCCTGTGTGGATGCCTTTGCTCCTCGACAGAAGCAGGACCTACTATAAAGAGACATTCAAACAAAGAGTTCTAACACACTCAAAGTTCTGACATAGACAGCAACACAGATAGTACCTTTACCACACAGGCTGAAACACCAACATGTATTTCAATCAAAGCCACCAAGTCTTGTTTCCTTTTCACCTGTTAGGGTTGAAGTCCATCTATGAAAAAATACTAATACTCTCTCACTTGACTCTCTCCCCCCCCCTTAATAGCTACATTTGTGGTGTATCTGTACTGGTTTTGGCTGGGATAGAGTTAGTTTTTTTTCATAGTAGCTTGTACAGTGTTATGCTTAGAATTTGTGACCAAACCAATTTTGACAATATAGGGAAGTTTTATTTACTGCTGAATAATACTTACTGCCATCCAGGTCTTTTCTGTTTTTCAAACTGTCTTACCAGTGTGTAGACTAAAGGTGCAGAAGAATCTTAGACGGAACACAGCTGGGACAGCTGACCCCAACCAACTAAAGAGATATTCCATACCATATGATGTCATGATCATCCTATAAAGCTGAAGGGAAGGAGGATGAAAAGGATGAGGGACCAAACTGAGTTATGGCACTTGTCTTCCTGCAAATGTTATTTATGATGGAACTCTGCTTTTTTTGATATGGCTAAACATCTGCCTGCCAATAAGGAATAGTGAATGAACTCCTTGTTTTGATTTCAATATTAAACTGTCTTTAACATAGCCCATAAATTTTCCCACTTTTAACGTTTCAATTCTCTTCCCCATCCCACTGCAGGGCAGTGAGGAAGTGCCTGTGTGAGGCTCAGCTGCCTACCAGGGTTTACCCACAACAGTCTCAAATGCCAGCAGAGACTCCATACCCATCCTTCAGACCTTCAGTCTTCCCAGATGCAGATCATCCTGGGTCCAATTGATATCTGCTAGCATGTTACACATACACACACAGAGGATGTACATATGCATATGTACATACACACACAGAGAATTGCAATTCACATACACACACAGAGAATTGCAAATCCAAATTGAAATTTGGATTGGTTGCTGGCCATAGGCCTTCACATCCTGTGGCTCACAGCCGCTTCTCCAGTGCTAAATCTTTTTGCAGTGAACACTTGCAGTCCCTCCACTTGAAGCATTTAGAACTTTCATCACACGTACAGAACATTTTACATAGAAAAACATTTAAGAACATGGTTTATTAAAAAGGTAGAATAGACTGAAGTGACCAGGTCCTAGTATCTTTGTCAGCCAAATGCACCTACTGGCAGCTTCTTACACGTTACTGACACGTTATATCTTCTCTCCATTTTCTCATGCTTATACATCCACTCCCTGCCAAACCCTATCCTTCCCTTTTTCTGCCTTGGTCTCCTCCCAGACAACTAACCTGCCCTTAACTACTTCCCCCTGCATCAGTCCCATTTTGCCTTCACCTATACTCAGGTATGGTATTTCTGACACTATTCCCTAGGTCAACTTCGTCTTCAATGCAATACTGGTAAAGCTACTTAATGCAGTTCTTGCAAGAAAGTGCTCCCACAAGGTCCCATAATACTCCTCTCCAACCACCTCCAAAACTCAGACATTCCCTATGTAACTGAAATCATGTAATTCCTCATAGCAGTAGCTATGTCAGCTTTTCACAGTGTTATGCAGTCTCATCACACCCAATAGTTTCGTTTACCTAACCCTCATGGCCAGAGCCTAGTCTTTTTCCGGCTTAGCAGTACATGCACATGCACACGTGCCTTCAACTTCAAGCTGCTTTCAATCAACCTCCAAGGGAAGACTTTTGAACACAGCCAACCTGTGAAAAAGCAAACAGGCTTTCTTTCACTCTTTCAAACTCACTCACCACTGCTGAAGTTCTATGAATCTCCTAACAACAGTTACTCATACTCCTGATGCATGCAGATTACAGTGGATTGCTTTATAACTGCTGAGAGTTTGAAAAAGGTTTGTTAGTTGAGGACAGAGAAGCACAGAAATGAAATACAGAGAGCTGCCTGCAAAGATGAATTGTTGCTAGGGTACTGCCCTTCTGGCCTAAGGAGTTCTACAGATTGCTTCTCTCTCTATTACAGAATTAGCAATAGGCTGAAGCCTCAAGACAAGAAATATGTTTGAAAACCACCTTATATTGCCAGAACAGCATATGGAGATTTTTTATACAAGAGAAAGTTTCATTACTTCTTGATTAATATCATTGCCAAAATCACAAGTCTCTGGTCTGACACAGAAAAAAAGCAATCGGTGCATTTGCCTCCTAAAATTAAATTAAGCTTATTAGACAGGAAAAACCACATCTAGAAGTTGCTCTAATTAGGAAAAGCAGAATGAAACTCAAAACCCAGAAAGACAGCAATGTCTAGATTGCAAGGGCTTGCAAAGAGCTACTTTTGCTTAGGATGGCCTCCATTATGTTCTATAAAATATGACATCTGTTGTCTTCTCCAGAAGTAAATATCCATTTATAGATTAGCAAATTCTGTCTCCATCAAAGCACAGTGAGGTTGCCTTATGAAGTAAATGGAATTTACTAGTTTGGGCTGAGATCCAACTACATCAAGTGCAGGACTGCCAAATGACTGAATTTCTATTGACTCTGCCCCTGGATTCTTTACATGAAACTGAAACCCAAAAAATGAACTAAATTTAAATCTATCCAAATGAAATCATAACTTACTTAAACTGCAGACTCTGGAGAAACTAATCTGCCAGCAAGCAGTATAAGTTTGAGTAGATCATGCCTGGTTGCAGACAAGGCCCATTATCCTAATATCTACTGAGAATGTTTGTAATTGTTAATCCATTCCCCCACATATAAAGGTCTATGAATTCATCCACTAAAATCTAAGGACAGAGAGAATCAATGGACTCCTTGTAAGACTTTATCAAAACCAAAATACCAGAAGCCCAGAAGAGTTACAGAGTATCAAAAATATTGTGGAGATCCTCACCAAGAGAAATAGCTTTCTATGAATCAGCTATGATTTTAAAGATGCAGAGATCTCTTGCAAGGACAGCAAAAAAAAAAAAAAAAAAAAAATAAAAAAAAGCACACAGACATTTCCAACTAGATGTTCCTACAGAGCTTCTCTTGTAAAATGTGTTCTAAAAGCCATTAAGTGTGAAATAGGGATGAGACATAGATACACACGATACTGATTCATGTTCCAAATGTCTATATGAGAAAATAAGGAAAAGCTCATCACAAATATTCTTCAGGGAGTTTAAATCTGACCTTCTATTTCAAGCTTTAACTGAAAGACATTTTAATATAACCAAAGTTATAAACCTCTGTACCCAAGTTATGACGAAAATGCCAAGCAACTTGTACCATAGCAGCATCAAACACTGCTATAATCTAATTTTTCATATGATTCATGGAAAAGTCTGGGGTTTTTTTCTTAATGACATTCTACTCTGGCCATTTAAAGCTAGCTTACTAGATGAAATATAGAGAGATACATGAAAAAAAAAAAAAAAAAATCTAACAAATTAAATACAATTATCACTTTAACTCTTTAACTGCCCTTTTGTGAACTGGCCAATAAAGCTTTCATTTCCCAATAAAGCTTTTTATATTTTCTTAAATAAGTGTTACTTCTTAAAGCCAGTTAGATTTCTTGAGGTCAAAAAAGGGAGGATATCTGAATTTTCAAACACTGAGAATACAGATCAGTTGGATAAGTAAGGTGAATTGGACTTTAATTTTTTTTTTTTAATTTTCTTTTCAGAATTAAAACAGAAGGTAAGAAATCAGTGAAGGTTAGTCATTATTACCATCAGTAATTAAGTCACAGTTGTAGGCATGATTTGAAAAGTAGCCTTATTTTGAAAACATATCTTTGCAGTTTATCTTGCTACAACTGCAGCAAAAACCAAGGCAGATTCAATTGAAGCTATTAACTCCTGCAGAGTGGTGCCCTGCCAAACTTGTTCAGTTTTCACCAGAATCACTCAGGTTGTATGTGATCATTCCTCACCTTTGGAATCCATCTTCAGCAGGCGTGGAACCTCAGATCTTGCCAGCTGATTTACTGCTGATGCAGAAGTTCACAGAAATTTCTTCACCTGTACAAAAAGTCTACATTTCTTACGGTGTTCCCATTCTTTGCACCTACACAGAGATTTCCATACCATAATAAGAAATAGTAATTTTGATTTTGTTTTCACTATGGATCCAAATATCTTTTAAAACTGGCTCTGTGCCTCAGTCTTGCTGTTACTGAAACAGGTGTTTTATGAATTTTGGATCATCCCTCCTGACCTCTTGCACGTTCAGAAAGTTTAGGTAATGATGTCCACCATATTTGCTAATTTATTAAACAGCTTCCTTTGACACTGCAGCAAATGTCAATATACTGAGGCCATTTTTATTTCTTTTTTTTTTTTTTTGTTGTTGGTCACTTTTTTTCCTCATGTAGCTCATACCTCAGCCCACAACCCCCCAAAAATGTAAGGTTTGACAGGATCTTAAATTAGCAACATAGAATGAGATTTAGAGGATGCATGCATACTTTCTTTAAACTACAGTTTGGCTACCTGAATTCTTTGCAAGTAGTCTCAATTCCTTCAGATTTGCCGATACCATTAACAAAAAGGGGAAACAGGTTACTATTCAGAAAAGATGCAACTAATGTCCCTTTTAAAGCATTCTGCTTTTGTAAGGAAAAGCAGATTAATCCTGCATGGTGCTGTACTATCTTCATCTCCAAAAAGGCAACTAAATACAGGATACTAGAGAAAAGTGCTGTAACATGTAACTTTCCTGTGACCAGCCTGAACCACACAAAGATTCAAACCTGGCCACTTTGTCCAAATAGAAAGTGAATCTTGCTGGTTATTTTTCCTCAACAGCTGTTTTTATAGGCCTAAAAACTTTTGAATTTTGACAATGAGTCAAAATATTATAAAACGACTGCTTTTAAAAAATCAGCAATTAATTTATTTTTTCCCAGCAAAACCATGACTTTCCAAATGCATTAGCTGATAGGTGCAAGATATGCCACTTCCTATGACCAAATGCTGGTATAACTTCTGCTGACGATCGGCATCAAGGAGCTGGGAGAGTAAGTCCACTCAGACTGTGGGCCTGCAGCAAGAAGCACACAACACACTGCAAAGACTCAGATGAAGAAGATAATATCATAGAATGAAAGGGGAACTAAACAAATTACCAGACTGCATAGTGGCGGAGACAGGCTTGCATTTTAGAAAATTTGTTTTTAAAGTTTGTCTTCTCCAGTTCGAGATTTCTGTAGCAGACGAATAAGCAAAAAAAAAAAAAAATATTCCTGGTTCTATGTGAATTAAAAATGGCTGAATTAAAAGTTTTTCAGTCTCATTTGGAAGTCCACTGCAGTTCTAGGTAAATCTGTTTCAAAGTCTTGCTTGAATTGGATTCCTGTTGGGCAGGGGGAAGGAGATCTATGTTAGATGGATATCTTATGCTATTTAGCGGGACTGCTCCTTAGAGCTGTTAGATAAAATGCTGGACTTCGATTCTAAATAGAATTAAGTTCCTGACACTCTGCCTGGTCTTACAGTCACGCACTTATGTGTCAAGTCCTCTGCTGCAGGAAGAAGACAGCATCTTCATCTTCCCCAGAGGCACAATAGTTACAAGGTACCACAGGAATGGACAATGAAAGGAAGCAGAGGCAGCATTAACTCATCGTAAAAACAATGGTGTTGCAAGGGTTATACCATACAGAACCAGTAAACTTAGTTACTCATTATGGAGGTTAAGTATTATTATTTGTACCTGACAATCCACAGTTGGTAATATAGGAACAAGATAAAGCATGGATTGAGACTGACACTAGCTAGAAATGTGGTCTATTTTATATCTCTCCCAAGTCAAGGGTGACCACACTACAACACTGCCATTAGAGCATGTTTCTTATCACCAATCTGACAGAAGCCATGCATTTTACACATTTTCTGAAAAGGAAATAAAGACAATTTCTCACAGTCCAAACATCACACTAAAAAATATTCTAAAAAAATCAATAAAACAGAAATTGCCAAGAAACAGAAAAAAAAAAAAAAAAAAAAAAAAAAAGCAAGCTTGGTATCAGAAAAGTGATGCTGCATTTCATATGTTTCATTATCTTAATCCAAGGAGAAGCAGGAAGCAGTTTGAGTGTCAGTTGATGGAATTCTCATTGAAAGCACTAAAAGATTAAAATAACTTAAACAGATTATATTGACAATTGTATCATCAAAAATATGTCTTAACTGTACTGTATCACTAGGACATAGTGTAAGCCAGTTTCATGATATTTTTAGTCTGAGTTTTTATTTTGCTAAATATGTTCAACTGCTCCTTTTTTAGCTTCAGGGTGTGGCTCACAATGAACAGCATAGCTATTATTAAACATGATTTTAGCTTTCTCTAGCTCCTATTTTCTCTCTTTGTAAGGGCACTAGGAATTTTAATTTCAGAATGCTATCAAATGTCAGGCAAAACAACTGGAAGAATGGCACATGTAATCCTATATAAACTACATGGGTTATACTTATCAAACACTTTTAAGGTTTGGACTTCCCTTACTCAGATAACCGAATCTTCTAACCATGCCTAGTTGAACGATTTTTATTTTTTCTTAATGAAAACACATTCTCTTTCATTTAAGTTTAAAGATAAAACAAACACACACATCTACTCTAATTCCTAAAAAAAAAAACAAAACAAAAACAAAAACAAAAAAAACCAAAACAAAACAAAAAAAAAACAAACAAAAAAACAATTTTAGAAAAACTCATTTTGTAAAAAAAAGTGAAAAGTGAAAGAAAAATAATAAAAATAAAAAATAGCGTCCAGAACTCTAAGAATGACATTTTCTGAATCAAAGCATATGAAACTATCAAGAGGTGTGAAATTAACAAGATTTCTCCTTTGTTTGAAATGCAGAAGTGTTAGAACTCATACATACACAAACTGTCTCTATGTTTTTACAATGACAATTTGGGCCATTTACAAATGAACATATTGTCCAATAAATCAAAACCACTGAATAACTGATGCTTATAGTGAGCTAACTCATTTACTGGAGTCAACAAGAACTTGGGTCCAGTTAGTCACTGTTACCCACATGTTCTGTTCTGCATCCTCTTGGCAAGTAGGAAGTGCTGCAGGGACCAGGAATTGGTATAGGTTAAAGACCCAGAAAGCTGCAAGGAAGGGCAGCAGCAGGAGGCAGACACTGAGATTTGGGAAAATGTGCTCCAGCCTGTGGGTGTAAAGGACCTTGATGTGAAGGATTTCTCAGCTAGACCAGCTGCTGGGAGAACTTTGAGATAGCAGAGGAATGTTGCTGGGAAAGTTTTGGGGAGTATTGCAGGGAGAGCCTGCCAAGATAAGAAGGAAGAAAGAAGCATCCAATCAAGGCAACCGGTCAGCAAGATATCAACCAATGAAGAAGCGAAAGTACCCACATGGGCAGTGACAACTAACCAATTGTATTAGCCGCTCATACATGCCAGTACTTTGTATAACCTATATCAAACCTGGACCTTCAGGAAATAAACTATTTTGTTTCCTATGGCGTCTGTACCTTATTCTCCACACCAGCCTGCTCAGATGATGGAAGGATGGATGCTGCTCAGGTCTGTCCCAAAGGACAAAGATGTCCCAGGGAGCTGGTCAGTCTTCACAGATCATAGAATAGTATCAACTGCCTTGGAAAAGACCTTTAAGTTTAACAAGTCCAACTGTTCCCCGGCACTGCCAAAGCCACCACTAACACATGTCACTGAGGGCCTCGTGTACACAATTTGTGAACAATTCCAGGGACAGCGTCTCCACCACTGCCTGTTCCAAAGCCTGACCACCCTTTGGGGAAGGAATTGTTCCTAATCTCCAGTCAAAACCTCCCCTGGCACAGCTTGAGGCCATTTCCTCTTGTCCTGTCCCTTGTTCCTTGGGAGCAGCAGCCACAGGCTGGCTCAACTTGAAAACTGCAAACAGCACACATCTGGCAACAAAGCCAGCATGTGCGTGAGTCACCAAGGAGACCACAGAAGGCGCAGTCCTGCATCAGAACAGGGTGGATAGCCCAATGAAAGACACAACAAGGTGAAGATGGGTGATCAGAGCCTTCCTTTCGTCAGTCTTCATGGACCAGCTCTGCTTTCTTACCTCAACACCTAGTGGAAAGCTTCAGGGTGACTATATGCAATAGCTTGATGCACCTGCTGGAAGAGTATATTATTAAGTCCACTGGATAAAAACACATTTCCTATTTATCAAGTGTGAAAACATTTATCTAAAATAGTTACTGTACATACAAAGCAGCAGTAACAAAAAGTTAATAAAGGAAGCAAACAGGCAGAAAATTTGATTTGACTCCCAATACTGATGCCAATGACATATCACAGAAGGCCCTAGTTCTCAGACACTGCTGCAGTTTGCAGAATCTAGGTGAAGTTTCTGTCTAAATACATTCTTAAATATGGTATGATCATTCACATTTGCACATATGTGCTTTGAATAAGCCTAGACAGAATGTTCAAAATAAGAAAAAGGTTCAAAATAAGAAAAAGATTCAAAATTTCTCTTCAACCTGGAAACCATAGATAAAGGCCACTTAAAATGATGCAAAAATTCTCTTTGAAATTTATCAAACTTGTGACAAACTCAAATTAACTTTCTACAGACGACTGTAAGTCATAAAATCAAAACCATAATTAAGACACCAATCAAAATAATTGTACATAATTAACTAGTATTGCTTTATAGTGTAGAATAATATTTACTAACGGATTGAACTGGACTTCAATAGTGTATTTACTCAGATTAAGTCATGAAGTAGTGTCAGCAATAATGCAATGGAAAATTCATGTAGGAGCTTGTGCTTGTAGGTTTTTGAGATTATTTTTTTCCAAACAATTTTGGCCCACAGCATTCTCATTCTCAAAACAAAAAGGAATAGTAGGAACTTTATGAGTAATTCCTTTCATATTTGGAAGTCTACTGTTAGAACTGACTCAGTGATTCAGCTAAGATGAAAGTTAGAAGATACAGGAAAAAAGAATGAATTTCAAAACTGGAAGTCATGTGTATTAATCAGTAATTCTTTCTTCAGCATTCGGAGAGCAAATTATTCAGAAGGCAGACTCAAAATCCATTATTAGCACCCAAAAGCAGGGTTTTATATAATTTCCTATATAGACGTGGTAAAATCATTTTAATTAGAATAAGTAGTCAAAAGCATAAAAAAAGCAAGCAAACAAAAAAAGTGAGTTAAAACAAATACATCATGCACAGTGCCAATGGTCCCTCTACCCCCGCCCGCTGTTCCTCCCCAGCAAGTAGGCTGGAAGTGATGAAGAAGCTGGTAGGGAACACAACCAGGACAGCTGACCCAAACTGGGCAATACAATGTGACTTCCATAAACAAGACATTGTGCTCAGCAATAAGAGCTCAGAGAAAGGAAAAAAATATGGAAACGTGGTTACAACATTTGCCTTTGCTTATGTACACAGCTTTATGTCACCTATTAAACTTTCTTTCAGCCCCTGGATTTTCTTGTCTTTGTCCTTCCAGTTTTCTCCTAAATCCTGTGGAGAGGGAGACAGCAGGTGACTGGGTGAGGTCTTACCTGTTTATCTGTTTCTTAGCTGTCAATTCTTCACTGCCAGACAGCCCATTCGCTAAAGGATCTTTCCTACAGAGGAGTCCCATTTAAAAGCTCAGTGGGTCAAATCTCAAAGCACCACGTGTATGAAGCTGTGGCAAGTTCCAAGAATTAAAATTACCGTCATATATTTTCTCTTTTCATAAGAATACTGCACTCATTCAAACCTGCAGCTGTCTTGCTGAACTTAAAAAAACCCCAAACAAACCAACATAAACGAAAAACAAAACCATGCAACATTGCATTTCTGGAGAGCTACTACATGGGCAGGTTTTTATTTCTCTAGAAAACATTAAGAGCAAAGAACTAGAGCAAGTGATACAGGCTAAAAGGAAAATTCCAAGTAAGACCTTAAGGAGTACCAATAAGGGTTGCGTTATTCTAACTAGTCAACATCTCACAGGCTCTTGCACAATCCAAACTGGCTTTATCAAAGTCTTTCAAAAGGCTTAGCTTTACCACAATTGTGAATAAAAGCTCTAAAAATTATTTTTCCTTTGTATGTTGACTGAAGAATGTATATGCTCTATTAACAGGACATTGCAAATTTCCTTGCTCTCTTGCACTTGTCCACATAAATAATGTAGGGTTTTTTTAAAATTCATAGTTTTCTTAAATCCACCTCTAAACATTTCTTAATATTAAAAAAACTCACTAGATGATCAAGACTTAACTAAAAAAACTCACTAGATGATCAAGACTTAAGAATTGTTCTGCTGATTTTACAGATTTCACTAGTACTTTGAGGTTGCAATCTTAATAAATAATGACAGCAACATACTTTGATTAAATGGAGGTTTTCTGTGCTTTTATTATTTCCACTTTATTTTACCAATATTTATGCAGATGAAATGTATAGTATTACATGAAAAGCAAAGACGTTTTCCCTCCTCCCCAGTTACTGATCAAGAAGTTATGAGTGAACTATTAGTCACATCTTATTTAGAAGTTTGAATAATTTAAATCGCTTTGTACATCCTCCCTACTCCCTCCTTCAAAAGTAGTTAGCAAATATCTACTCCTCAGCTATCTCTCCCTCAAAGTATGTCTAATTAATAAAATATTAAAAAGTGACTCAGACTTGTTCTGGTTTCATCTGGGACGGAGGTAATGTTCTTCCTAGTAGCTGGTACAGTGCTGTGTTCTGGCTTTAGTCTGAGAATGCTGATAACATACCAGCAGTTTAGTTTTTTCTAAGTAGCACTTACCCTGCTCAAGGACTTGCCAGTCTCATGCCCTGTCAGTGGGGAGCAGTACAAGAAGCTAGGAGGAAGAGGACAGGACACCTGACCCAAACTAGTCAAAGGGGTATTCCATACCCCAGCACGTTGTGCCCAGTCTATAATCTGAAGGTAATTACCTGCAAGAGACTGATTGCTGCTCTGGTTGCGCTGGGTATCAGCCAGCAGGTGGTGAGCAATTGTATTGTGTATCACTGATGTTGATTGTTTGGGTTTTTGTTTGTTTTTTTTTTTAATTTTCCCTTTTAGTTTTATATTTCCCTCACTATTATTGTTGTCAATATTATTATTGTCTAGTATTTTATTTTTATTATTAAACTGTTCTTATCTCAATCCACAGGGTTTTACATTCCTTTTATTCTCCTTCCCATCCCACCTGGGGAGGGGAGAAGGCAGGGGGTGAGCAAACAGGTGCAGCATATTTACTTACCGTCTGGGGTTAAACCATGACAGACTATATACATATACATATATATACATATTAAAAAAAAAAAGAAAAGGAAAAGAAACCTCAGGTTTTTTAATAATCTGTATTCCCTTTCACATAAAGAAAAGCTTCACTGTAACTTTCTAAGAAAAAAACACCAAACAAAAACCATAAACCAAAAAAAAGCAAACCCCAAATTCAAACAAAACCACCAAAATAAAATCATAAACCAACGAAAAAAACACACCCGACACACACACAAGAACTTAACATATTTGAGAGAACTACTTTTGCTTTTCCTCTCACAGATTCAAATCGTAATTTCCTTCATTAGGGAAGAGGTATGTTACTTAATGAGAAGTTCCACTGGCTCCAGTGGAAGTACTAATGGACATTGTTGGAAACACCAAAACCTGGCTTTTAAATCTGAGAAAGGAAAATAAAGGGTACAGAATATGGTGAAACTGTAAGGGAGGACACTCAAGGGACAAACAGGGAGCAGTAGAGCCTACCCGACAACTACCTTTATCTAGCTAAAGCCGAAACTTGCTGCAAGAAATTACAGAAGGCTTCAGTTAAAGAGACAGTCTAAGATGTGGCTTTTCTAGGCACAAAGATGGGATTTTAACCTTGAGGAACATTATAATTCAGTTCAGAAATAAAAAGATGTGTTTTGTCATCCAGCTCAGAAGTGAGCACATTTGAATGCGCACACCATAACAAAAAGTATAAAAAGGCACACAGAATACGAACATTAAGATAATTTCATTACAAGCGTTTTGAAAGACTGATAATGCATTACTTGCTGTGATACAGCTTTCTGACTCTTGTGGGAAAAATTATTGCTCTTTTAAGAATAGGTAGTTTCTTTTCACTAATCACGTTCTGCAGTTATTCTCCGTAAAATATGCAAGACTAACTCGAAAAAGCTTATAAGACCTTTTGGTTCAGTAGCTTTTTGGAATATATACTGTACTATCTACAGCAACCAGCTGTGCTCACATTTGATATTCTCAGTTAAGCAGGATCAGATTTCTGCAGTGCTATTATTAGCTCTAAGCATTTGTTTATTTCTTTAGTGCCAAATATGCCTAGCTGGAACTGCCAGTGACACACCGGGATTCACGAGGTAGATTTAATAAACAAGCTTGTATCAGTGACAAATATTTCATCGAGGTGTGAGAGAGCACTGTGTTTAAGTGTTTCTTATTTTTTAAATGCTAAATTCTGGACAAGAAGGATCTTAATTTTTAGACATTTGAGCCTCCAATGGACTTTTCAGATTACCTGCAGATGTGAAATAATTATTAATCAGCGGTCCCCAAATTTTACTAAACAATTCCTCCTTTAAAGACAAATGAGTATTCCTGCTTCTTCTCCAGCACAATTCTTTCAGCTTACTGACACAAAAATACTTTTTCCTCTTGTATCTACAAGACTAAAGTGCTAGCTGCAAGACAGTTTTGCTTTTACAAAATTCAGGCATATAGACAGCTCAAAAACACCCCATCAAACCCCACCACATAACCCTGATCCTAAATTTGTAACTTAAGCAAAGCACATCTACCAAGGAAAACAAAATAAAACAAAGGAACAGAACACAACAAACAAAAACAAACAAAACACACCAAAACCCACCAAACTAACCAACTAACCAACCAAACAAACAAGAAAACTGAAAACCAACAAAACCACAACCTGGAAATTTTGATTATAGTATTTGAGGAAACCTCCCACTTATCATTCAAAAGACACATATGGTGGAAGCAATGGAGAGTGACACACTAGATAACTGCTGAGTGCTTAAAGTCTCAACAGTTTTGCTGGGAATGTATAGGTCTATCCTTTTCATCACAGTTTAGACCTGGATCACAGCAATCAGAATGACAGTTGTGAACCCCTAAAACAAAAGAGAATGAGGTGGCTAATTGCTAGAAACAATCTGTGCTAAAATTATTCTCCTATTTGGAAAAAAAAAACTCAACACCCAAAAACCCCCAACAAAACCCAAACTAAACAAAAAAACCTACAAACAAACCATAATCAAATTAAGCCCGAATATAGCCCATGAGCTATGGCAGCACCATTGTTCTCCAGTTGGAGAAATCTGGTCATCCTGATAAGTTTCTTAACTCACATAAAAAGTATTTTAGATAATAAGAATCTAGAACGTAAAACAAAAACAACAAAAACAACCAAACAAAAAATCCCCAAACCAAAAACCCACCAAATCCTAACAATGCTCTATAAGATACAGTAAAAAAATAAGTGGTCGGTAATGAAAGGAACTATATGGAACTCAAAGATTCTAATGTTTCATCTAAATCTTCGTCATGTTTTCTACTTAATTTAAAAAAAAAAATAAAAATGCTTAAAAGAATAGCTCATATAGTCCCTCTCCATGAAAGACCTTAAATATTTTTTTCTTACTTTGTTTACATTTATATAATTACAGGAAATGGAAAGCTCTAAAAAAATTCTATTTTAGGGAGATTATCCGTTTCATAAAATATCATCTGCACTGAATATTTACTCAATCCTTTTATAAGAAGAGATTTGGCATCTGAATATTATGTATAACAGACTTCTTTCAAACCATCTGTTATCTGTAGCAAATCAGAAAGCATTTTTGCATTGCTTTTTGTGCAGTAGTATGGGTACAGTTCAGAACACTTCAAAAAAGTATTTTCTATTTGTTTGAAGAGAAATAGTGGCTGTGGCCACTAAGTTCATTGTTCTTCCAAGATCCTGCTTAACAGTACACAAACAGCATGTCAGAAACTTTAAAGATTACAGAATAGGAAAACAAAAACTTGTTTTCTCCTTCTAATCCGCTCACTGTTGATGCAACCCAATTGTCTTTTGTGTGAGTTCTGTTCACAGAGAAAGAAAACTAAGCTCGTGTGAGGCATGGCTTTAACTTCAGTTAGCTGCCTTGAACAGTTTCTTCAGCTATAACTTCTGTTGTCATCTGTTAATAGGAACATTTACCAAACCAAAATTTTACTTCACAGTATGGACATCTTCCCTGGATTGGGGTTCATTTGATACAGAGTGAAGTCATAATTATAAAGCAGAAAAACTGCAAAAAGTTACCTTAATTTTACGTTGTTTTTTTAGACTTCTGAAAATAATGCATCTATTTGTTCAGTTTCATGCTACAGGAGTGTCAACATCAGTTTCAGTAATTATGAACACAAGTTTGAGGCATAAAAATAGTTTGGAAACAGGTTTACAATTCTTCTTGCACCCTTGCCATGGTACAATGCATTCAGAAGTGCTCTAGCACTTGAGAGAAACTAGAGTGTACAACTTATTCTGTTCTTGCATAAGTCAGGATAAGTACATAAGATTTTGAAAGTAAAAACTGCAACCAAAGAAGGAAATAAAAAATACTTCTAAATCACTGACCTCACACAGGATCTATCTGGCCAAATTAATTTATCTGGAGGATAAAGTTTTACACTGATGAACTCCTTTCTCTAAATTGACTAGAGTCTAGCAATGTAAGGTTCCTGTATTTTTTGTGAACATTATAATTCAGCTGAAGCTCTTGCGCAGTGGATAGTGTTGCATCGCTACCTCTGAACACAAGACATTATCAGAAGGTTTTCTGCCACTCAATATACATATATTCACAATCTATTTAATTCACCGACACTCAATAACTGTGGTAGCCTATATTTGTTTGTGGGGTTTCTTTTTCCTCCTATATTTCCAGTTACTCTTTACTACTATTAATTGCCATTACTGTCTATTTTATGAGTAGGAAGATTATAGCAGTAACATCAATTTGTGTAGCTGAACATACATCCCAACCAGCAGGCATGTGCATGCACAAAACCAACCACAGATCAGCATGAGCTGAAAACAGCACTCAAAACCAAATAGCACAGACACTTGACCATGCTTCTCCTCTGCAGATCAGGATGGATGTTGCTAGATGACCCTCTCTCTACATATATATATGCAGGTGGCCTTAGAAACCAGATTTATTCAGTAGCTAGCCCCAGATCCTCTGATTTCCCCACTAGCTAACACCTGGCTGTAGAAGCCCTCAGGGTTTGCAGACACACTCGTCTTGCTGCTACTCAGACCTCCTCTTTATACTTACACACCTCCTTTACCCTGCCATAGTTGGCCCAGACACATGTATTTCTCGGAAGCTGACTGTCAGACAGTCTGCCCCAGAAACTGAAAGGACCACCTGGCCAGCTACGTAGCTGAGTCTTATTCTGCTCATCTCTCTACCGTCTGGCCCCCAAACCTACCATCTCTCCAGTACCTCTCTGCCAAGACCTCTTATCCTACTCAGCAGCTAATTTGGCTTGAAATTAGCTAGTGAAGTACACATACATAGGAAACTTTCACACTCTCTACAGCTACTGGCATTTAGACTTCAATGCCAGTATATTCCAAGAGAATAGACAGTTCTCTCACTGTGGAAAACAGGAATAACTCTTAACATGAAGATATGAGAGACTCTGGTGATCAGATGCAGTGCTCAGCCAGACAAACTTACTGACCAGACGTTAACACTGAACTTCTTTTCCTTCCTATCTTATCTCCTACTATCTCTCCATTTTCCCATGCTTCTTCCCCCGGTTACCCTAGATTTCTCCCTTACTTCAGCTTCGCTTACTATCTCATAGTAAGTCTTTCACAGTCTCACAGTCCCCTCAAAAATTTCTACAGTACTTATTGCACAAACTGAAAATGGCCTTGCTTCTGCATTCTATCATGAGTCTCACATGCCTTTAGGAAATTAAACACCTGTCAATTTTCAAGGCATTCTGGGATCTACTGCCTTCCTTCCCCCTGTGACCCATCTTAGTGGGCTTCACAGCCAGGACAACACTTCTTCTTTGAGAGCCCTACAAGGAGCAGAGTGCCTCTTAACTATTACCTTTTATCCTTCTAGAAATCAGGTTGATTCCAAGCTCCTTTTTAAGGCTGCAAATTAGGTTTTCTTACATTTTCTTCTCTTTCCCTGTTCTTCACCTTCATACCTCATTAATTCTTAACACTGATGATCCCACTGGACTTACAATTAGACAATGTGTTTCAACATTAAATCACTTCTAAACCTGAATATTTAAATCTTTTTCTGAAAGTCGAAGTCCATGGGTTATTTTTATAGCTCCTGGTCCTTCTAAGTGAGACTTTGAAGGCATATTGTAGGCTGGATCAATCCCTAAAGCTTGACAAAGTCAAGACAAAATTTAGACAAATTCCCAAACCAGTCTAACGTCCTTGACTTCTGATTCTTTAGAGTCCACAAAATGAAACAAATTTCGTAGCAATTCAGAGAACTTTCAACAACACTACACTGAACATAAGTAGACCTTCCAATCTGCAGTTTAAAAGACAAGTTCATTCTTTGAAAGCTATGCAAATATTATGAATAAATTCTGTGGTACTTCTATAAAACAGATATATTAATGATAGCTTAAGAATTTAATTAACTACACTGTTTCCTCATGAAAAAGCAAGCTACAGTTTCCTTTGCACATTGTTTTCTCCTGCAACTCAAAAAGGCATCTGGATAATGTAGATTGACAAAAGAGTCTTTCAATATGATAGAAAGTCTTGTGAAAACTTGAGAAACCAGAATTACAATTATGAGGTTGTCTCATGCTACAGAGATGTCTCACTGAGGTTGCTTTTGGGGATCCAACACACACATAAAAAATTACAAACATAGCTTCATTTTAACACCACTATTTTACCCCCACATAGATTCTGCCTTATAAATACTATCAATTCTTGTCTGTCTACTGCCTTAGAAATATATCATTTTTTTCCTATGAGATTTGATATCTCACTATAGTATGTCTATTTTTATTGCCCAACTCCTTAATTTCATGCACACATTTCAATTATTTCTCTGACCCTGATTAGCTTTCAAACTGAACTGAGGGCTGCTCTTCTATAATCTGCATATGAATCCAAGATTACAATACAACTGGACTTCGTTTTGACCAAATATATTTCATTTCAGTATGCTGAAAGAATGAGGAAATACTTTGTTCTCTCTGCATCCATGCTCATACTCATTTAGTCTCAGAGCTGTTCCTGCTCATGTGCCTAAGATGGTCACTTCTCATTAGCAATTTCAATTTCAAACAGGTTTTACTCAGTGTTTCTTCAGCTTTTCTCTTATTTAAAAACAAAAAAAACAACCCCCCAAAACATGCACACACAAGGGCTATAACGTGAGAGTTTAAGCCCTCTTCCTCTTCTGCAGAAAGCTAAATAAAAAAAAGATGCGGGAGCAGGTCAAGGAAGATTAAGTCTTGGATGTCATTTTGGAAGCATTGTTAGCTCCTTTTTCTCCTTCAGAAGGGAAGGAGAAAAACATGTTATCTACTTTAGTATAGACAAAGACTAACTGACCTTTGGAGATATATTTTGGACTTTGATAATTCAATATATTCTTATACTGATGCTTATGCAAGTTCCATGACAATTCATCATTCAGGTACTAGCATGATTAAGAGTACCACAAGAAGTGCCTTTATTCATTACAAATGGAAAATTGCTAGGTTGTGGGGTTTTTTTTCCTATTTAGTCTGTTAAGAGAAATTACGCATTTGCATCAGATCATTCATCTTAACTTTACAACATACTTCCTGAATAAACATTTTTTTCTAACATTCAAACTAGAAAAATTTTCCTTCCATTCCTAAGAAACACAAAGACTTTTCAGTAGGCCTAACAGAGCTTTGCCCCATCATTTATGACTGATATAGTGGGATCCAATGGTTTCTCCTCTTTATCTGCTTCCTTGCTGGTCATTCCAATCAGACATCCTCTCTCCAGTTACAACACATCTAGACGCTTTAGTCCTTTATTAAGCCGCATCATCTCCACTCTTTTCAACAGAAAAATAATAGCTTCAATACAAACTTTTACTCTGTCAAACAATAACTCTGTTGCTTTCCAGAATGTGTGCAATCTAGAAAACATTTCCCAGAAAACAGGACAGTTCTCCCCCCCTTAATCATTGTCCTGTTGTTCTTGGTTCCCGGCTCTCCACCTCTCTATATTAAGACTAGAGTTCTACTCCTCATTCAGCTAAAATAAAAAAAAAAAAAAACAGAATAGCTAACAGAAGACAATTTTTCAAAATTAAGGAGCTATTCAGACCACTTTAATCTTTGATTTTCACAAAGTTTTTAACACTCTAAAAATCATGTTTGGATCTTAAATCATCTTAAACTCACCACTCAAAGCTTGAGATCAAAGCATATATCTTATAGGAAGGACTGAATTCTCAGACCTGGTAGCATATTTAACCAAATGGTAAAATCTTACCATCCAGGAGGTACATGCATTAGATAGATTAGCAAATAGAATTCCTATGGTGTCTCTGCTGTTTGTTTCCTACAAGTGTTATTAGTTAAGGCTTAAGTACTTCATTACTGTTACTTTCAGTATGTGTGACACTGTAAAATTATTAACAATTAATGTCAAGTCATAGATTAAGAGATATTAGAATGAAAATGTCCAAAATCAAGACAGCATTCTCTATAACAAACCTTACACAAAACTTGTTGAAACAGCAGAAAAGGATGGAGAGGTATCACTCTATGGAAAAAAAAGTCATCCCCCCTATTTCTTAAATGTACTTCATATGTTTTGCCATCTATCTTACATATTCATATATTTTACAGCATATTTAAGCACCTTTCAGCACTGAACAATCAATTCACTCATAACCAAATAATTTCTATTTTGCAATATTATGGTCACATAGAATGCTTAGGGTTGGAAAGGACCTGAAGATCATCTAGTTCCAAACCCTCTGCCATGGGCAGGGATGCATCACACTAGACCATGTCACTCAAGGCTCTGTCCAGCCTGGTCTTGAACACTGCCAGGGGAGGAGCATTCACAACTTCCTTGGGCAACCTGTTCCAGTGCCTTGCCATTCTCACAGTAAAGAGCATCTACCTTATATGTAACCTGAACTTCCCCTATTTAAATTCAAACCCATTTCCCCTTGTCCTATTGCTACAGTCTCTAATGAAGAGTCCCTTAGACATATTTTATCAAAATTCCATAGGTTGGCAATAACTTCATATAAAAATAATCAAACCTCTTACATAAGGTATCAAGACTTCCTCATTACAGTTAAGAAAGATGCCATTATAACCTTCTGAAAACACTCCAACATAATAAACTGGCATATAAAGGCATTTTTTACTGCTAAAGGCACATTTTTTACTGCTAAAAGCACATTTTTCCCCACTTCCTGGATACCTGCAAATTACTTCCAACCATACACAGAACACAGAAGCCTACTTACTTCCAACTTTCATGATGATTACTTTAAAAATAGTACTTTAAAAAAATATTTAATATCATGGAACTGACATATTGCATTTGAAGACTATCTCTTGAAATACAGAACTACTACTTGTACTGTATATAATGGACTTCTTGACAGTGAGGTTTTCTATAAACCCCAGTATCCAATCAAGTTTTAACTTTGCATATATAATATGAAAGCTTCATAAACAAACAGAACACAGATGTTATCTCCCAAAAATTAAAGGGAAGAATCACATATGAAGTAACCTTTAGTTTTTCAGGGTAAATAATAAGTTCTACAAGCTACCTGGCCCATAAAAGTTAATGCAGTTTTTAGTCATTAGATTGATAACTATTCACTAAAGACCGATTATTACTTGCACACTGATGGGGATCGGGTCTTTCAGATCTCACTTTTGTGACTGATTGCAAGAATGGTCTACAGCTTCTAGAAGAGAGTTTTTAACAGAAAACAGTGTTCTAAAAAATAGGATCACTTGGCATATTTCTGGGAAAAGCTAAGTCAACTAGAAGGAAAACATTACAGATATTAAGTAAGCAGCTTGATGGTCTGAAAGTCCTTAATCAGCTAGAATTAAAAAAACATAGCCATCACACACAATAAGAAAATGCCAATGGTTGATTCTTTGGGTAGACTAAACAAATTCCTGGAAATCTCCTGAGCAACCTTCAACTTCTACAGCTAAGAGGACTCGTACAACAGTTAGTTTTTCCATACATATCAGTCCTGACACTCACTTTCCATTTGAAAATCTGTGGATTTCAGGTTTCTTTTTATAGATAATTCTTTCTCACAATATTTGTAAGTGAACAGTGGGGGAGCCTAACTCATTCTTGTACCATGACTGAAGAAGCGATCTGGCTTATCTACAGGCTATTTGGTTCAGCTGACAGAGGTAGCTGAGTATAAAAACAGAAAAAGTTGTTACAAGAGTAGTTTTCTTTCAAAGCTTGTAGTGGGAATGTTGTGTAGCTGGAATACAAATAAGTGTTTGAAGACTACCAGACTGGTTTTGTAGCGCTGGTTAAAGAAGTGGACATTTTCTGCTTAAAAACAGTGAGGCAAATTCCAGCCTCGGACACAGAAGTACAGTTTCAGAGCATAGCATAGTTATTTCTCATCTTTCCTAACAGAAAAAAAAAAAAAAAAAAAAAAAAAGGTGGCTAAACAGCATTCTTGAAATAATGATTTTTATAATTAATTTCCTGATTTTTAATTGATTCCCTGAGGGATTCCCCTTCCTAATTCAGCTCACAAAAGCCTGAGCAAGACTCAGTGACAGCAGAGTGGGGACGGAGTGTCTGAATATTCTAGTCTTTCCCATTAAAAATTTACTTTTAAAGACTTCCTACTTTCTTGCCTTTTAAGCCACTTACTTAAGATCAAGAGCTAAAACTCTGAGACTGGTTCCTAATTATAGGAAGTCTTTACTTCACCTGCTAAAGAGCCAGACATTTTCCTAAATGCAGAGAATTCAAAGCTCCATAGGCAGACAAGTTCAGTCCAGTTATCCTGCTATCTAAACAGATTTAAAGACCTCTTACTTACAGGAAAATATTGAAATGCAGATGGCTAAGTAGTACAAGGTCTAAAATTGTAGTCGTTTATCCCTGTAAGCTTCCAGCAACATCAAACAGAAGTCTGGGCCAATACGAATCACAAAAACTGGCCCTCCATACTCATTATGCCTAAAACTCAGTTACCTATTAATCCAAAATTCTAGGCCAAGCTGCACTTTTACTGAAGTGTCAGGAAATTAGATATGCTTTTTTTGCTTTTGTACAAGCTGCAATAAAGTAATAGATTCCAAGGAAGAACAGCCATTGCATTTTAGGAGTCCTGTATTGAAATAACAATCTCTGTACCAGAGATGTCATTTTATCTGCAAGACTGGCATATAATCAGTGTAAACAGTAAGTGGCAACTCATCTTTCCTCAAAAATAATTTTCATAAAGTTATTTCTGATCAGAGAAGTCTCCAGTCATGTGAAAGGCATCACTCAGTTCCTTAAGGAGAACAGTGGGAGACAATACATTTTCTATTCGGGGAGGCATGGAAAGAAAAATTAGATCTTGTAAATGGGTTCATTTTCACTAGGATCAGTGAAATAATTGGTTCAGCTTGATAAGAATATGTGCATATTTAAAAAAAAAAATGTAAGAATTTGTCAGCATACAGAAAGAGGTGCAGCCTTGGGCACAAGCCAATCCTCTTATCACACTTTCTGTTTCAAGGAGGTTTAGTGCTTGTCCAGGGCCTGGATCCTCAACAGAGATTGCTGGAACTCAGCTAGCTATCAAATTACTGCTTCCTGTTGCTCACTGTTACAACCACATAGGCATGAACAGTTCTGCTCAGGAAAGCTAAAATCAAGGGCTGTTATACGACTGAGGATTCAGGTAAAGAGGACACGGATCTGTGGGAGAGTCTCAGTGAAATCAAAGGGAAAGGATACAGCAGAATCAGATATATTCTGTCAGTCAACACATGGCTTTGCAGCTGGCAAAGAGCTTTGGCTTCTACAAATATGCAATTGCCTTCAAAGAGCAGACTGCTGGCAAGGATAAGATATAATACCTGACAAAATTGGGGCAGCAAATGAAAAAGGCAAAATAAGAGAGTTTTCATTAATGAAGTTGTGAGACATGGATACAAATTTTGTGGAAAAAAAAAGAAAAAAAGAAAGACAAATTATTGCATTCGACATAAAAAGAAAAAAAAAGGGAAACAAAACAAAACAAACCAACCAAACAAACAAAAACAAACAAACAAACAAAAAAAACCCCACATAAAAACATGTGGAGGTCTCCCATGGCATGATAGTGTGAAACAGGGTCTGTGAGAAGTCAGAGGGAGCTGGTTTTAGTGAAAGTGTCTAGCAGCTGTCCAAAAAGTAGTTGGATGAAGCATTATTCAGACAGTTGGAAGATGTTCCAGGCACACATCTTGGCTCTCACAGGGGACTTTAATCACTGGTATCGACCAAGAAACCAATACTGTGCACCAGAAGCAGTCCAGAAGTTTTGCCACCCCAAGAAAGTATGTGTAAGCCAACTAGAGAAGGTGCTCTACTACATACAAAGAACTGGTAAGGGATGCTGTGATAGCCACTGACAACCTATGCTGTTGTGAAATGCATAGGAAGAATTTAAGATCTTGAGGAAAGCCAGGGAAGCTAAGAGGACAAGAAAGACCCCAGACTCCAGAAGAACAAAGAATGTTGGAATGTACAATTGCTTAGCCACATCTCCATCCCCAAGTAGATTACAGAGAGCCTCAAAGCCATTTCTAGGCACATGAGGGACATGGAAGCAGACACACAGATTTACCAAGCACAAATCCTATATCTGACTCACCTGATTGCTTTACGTTCTAAGATGATTAACTGGATACGGGAAAGACACGTAGTTACTTTGTACCGATTATTTTTACTTGAAAACAATATTTCAGTATTATCCCTTACAGTGTTCTTTTAGCCAAACTGAGGAGATAGGGATTGCAGAGGCAGACTACAAGGTACAGAGAAAACAGAGAACATAAGGTTCAGAGAGCCATTTCAATGTCTGTCTAGGAGTCAGCTGAGTGATGTTCCTTAAGCTTCAATGCTTGCCCCAACTAGGGACCAATACTCTTCATCAATGCCATCTACAACCCAGATGACAGAATGAATTACCTCATTACACCCTCTTCAAGTTTGCAGATGACACCAAAATAGGGGGAGCAACTGATATGCTGGAGGGCAAAGGTGCAATTCAGACACACTGGAAACATGGGTGAACAAGAATTTAATGAACAAAACCAAAGTCCTCTGCCCAGGAATAGTTAAAAACAGCTAGCCAGCAACTCTCTAGAAACAGGTTGACAGTCAACTCTAACTTACCCTAATAGCAGCCAAACACTAGCCATATAAATGACTTCAAGAGCACAGACATGAATCTCCTCTGTTCAGCGCTCATGAATTTGTATCTATAAAAGTGCTTAGTACTGGAGTCAAAGTACACAGAAAATGTTGACTAAAGGGAAAGAGACCAGGATCAGGGGATCCAGCTAACTTAGTGAAAAGGTACCAACAGTTCTTAACACCTTTACTTAACTAACTATTCAGAGTAAAGCAATGTTTAAAGGCAGAGTCAAAAAGATGTAAAATTATTGAGGCTTTATCCAGAAAAAGAAAACATGTGTAGGAGGAGCTAGGGTTTTTTTTGCTTATTTCTTTATAGTTTGGTTTGGTCTTGTTTTGTTTTTAAAAACCCCTCCTTCAGCAAAACGGGCACTGGCAGATGCAGAATATTATACAGCTGCTGATCGTAAAAATGTCAGGATTCATCTGCATTTCTTGTTTACCTCTTTCCATGGTCATTTTAACAGTCCTGAAGTTTGCCCAGAATATGAGGGAGGAGAATTTTTTTTTTTTTTTCCCTCAGATATATATCTATACAGTTAATGAATTTCATCTGGTTTGAATTCTACTTCAGCAACTGTATCAAGAATCCCCCTAATGAAATAGGGAGCACTTCAGAGAAGAACAATTCTGGTTTACTTCTAGAGAATACCGTAAATAAAATAGCACTCATTGTGTCTGTCCTGGGAACAACATATATATATATATATATGAGATAAAATCTATGATATATTGAAAAATGTGGGATCTAAGCATGATGTGAATGGTATGGAATAAGGGGTGGATACTGTCCTGTGTTCAGCAGTAGCAGTAATTTTTCTCCTTAGTAGCTGGAGCAGTGCTGTGTTTTTCACTTTCAGCCTGGGAACAGCACTGATAACACCAATGTTTTCAGTTGTTGCTCAGTAATGTTTAGTCTCACCAAGGACTTTCTGCGTCTCATGCTCTTCCAGGGAGGAGGGGGAGTCAGGAGTAAGCAGAGATAGGACACCTGACTCAAACTAACCAAAGAGGTATTCCATAACCACAGCAGATCCTGCCCACTATACAAACTGGAGGGAGTTACCCGGAAGGCCCAGATCACTGCTCAGGTTGGGCTGGGTATCGGTTGGCAGATGGTGAGCAGTTGTATTCTCTGCCTTTGATATTTCCCTTATCATTATTATTATTGGTGGTAACAGCAGTGATTTGTGTTATACCTTAGTTACTCAACTGTTCTTATTTCAACCCATGGGAGTTAAATTCTTTAGATTCTTTTCCTCATCCCTCCGCGAGGGGGTTGGGGAGTGAGCGAGTGGCTCTGTGGTTCTGAATTACCGGCAGGCTTAAACCATGACAGTGTCCAATGTTGTATAGTTCTGAATTCTGTTATATAAGAGCTACATGTAAAGCATTCAGAAAGCATGGATCACTTAATCTGAATAAATACATTTGCGTTTCTGTTCCAATTTCCTCACAACCTACAAACATTTTGGAGTACTATGAATACACCAAGTTATACCCTAACAACGTCTGCATCTAACAGTTCAATCAAATGCATGGCACCTTTATACGGAATTTTACTTGGCAATAGAATGTGCATGCTTTGCATATATTTAGAAAGCAAATTAAGACAACATTAACCATACAGGTTTATAAACCTAAACTTAATTTACCTATCTCTTTCACTCAATTTCTAACAATGTGAGGATTTTTTCTTGAGAAACAACCTAAACTAGTAAATCAACAGTCTCACATCTTGGTGATCAGTACAATTTTTTTTCCCTCATAGCGGATATACAAATAGAATGGTTAGTACTACTGATCTTAGCAAACAGAAGAGGAATAAGTAAAACACAGAAAAGCAAGTAGGAAGAAACCCAACTAGTTTCAGGTGTACATAATCTATCTCCATATTTTATTAAATTCCACTTATTTCTAGTGCATCTTTTTCCCTGAAAATATGCATGTCAAACTATCAAAAAGTGATTAGAATATTAATACAGCAAGAAGAAAAATATTTTTCTAACATAGCCAACTTTTCTTTCTAGCTTTTTTGAAGCAGAATCCTGCACTTGGAGGGAAAAAGCAGTACAATACTGTGATCTGCCTTCAAATCACATAGATCCAGTACACACAGAACTGAATTCAGCAATACTAGCACTAAGTAATTTAAAATAAGTAACCTCTCTGAGTAGTATCAAAACAAGCACTTCCATAATTATGCTCTCTAATCTCCAAATAATCCTTGAAAAAAGTTCTTAAAATTCCTTAATTCTAACTCAGAAACCACCTTGTTTAAAACCCCTAATATTGTTTTAGGTTGTCATATCTACATCAGTTACTAGAACAGCAGAATCAGGACAGGTATTTAACAACAATCAAAATGCTAGTGATTACATACATTCATACATTGGAGTTTGTCTCAAATAACCACTTGTCCCCCAAAGATAAATATCAGAATAACATTAGCTATCACTAGCAAACTTACTTCAACATCCTATACATATAGCTGTGAAGCAATTGCAGTGGTTATGCAAAACAGAATGAAAACATAACAGAGACAACCAAAACATCTATCGGAGTCAATGTTTCATGAGTGTAGGATTTCCAAGTATCATTCATGCCAAAGCGGTTTTTCCGCCTCCACCACTGATCAGAAGTGAACTTCCATTTCTGAGAAAGCTTAGGTTCAAGAAAGCAAAGGAACACTGAAATAGCATGGTAACTGATTTTTTCCTTTAAACAAAAATATGCATTGACCACCTCTGTGGTATTGATTTAACATTTTTAATTTATGACTAAATATCTTATGCTCCATTCTTTCATTTTTGTCAATTTGCATTTGAGTACACAGAGGCTTTCGTTTTATGGCTCACTAATTGAAGAGTATTTATCTGGTACAACTGTGACAGCGACCTGTCCTTTACCATATTTTCAAAAATTTTCATTCCACCAGTTTAAGAGCATTGCCTTCTCCTATATCAGTTAAATTAAGACATAATAACAATTTGCCTAAAGCTTCGGCCAATGAAAGTCTCTTTTTGTCTGTAGGGTTGCCTTAATTTCTGTGCTCTTACACACACTTTGATACCCCATTGCAACACTGATAAAATGTTCACTTGGATCATTAAATGACTACAGCAGAACCATTAGGGAATGGAAGAATTAGGAGGAAACAAAGGTGTATGAGAAACTTACATAATCTGCCTGAAGACCAGGACCAATTTTAGCAACCTTATTTTGGCTTAAAATCTTTTAGCGAAAGAGGAAAAACATGCCAGACTTCTCATAATCATTGTGTACATAAATATCAGTTAACTCCTACTATTACAGGGTCAGGCTAAAAGAAGAGCAGGCAATAAAGCAAGAAGAGAGAAACTCTGAATGGAGTCTGAAAGGGAACAAGGAAAGCCAACCCAGAATAGAACTTTTACTTCAGTGCACAAGAGCCAGTTCATTCCTTAAAGAAGAAAATACTGCAGTAGATCACTCGGATTACCTGCAAGGTAGGTTAAGTAACTTAATCAATTCATAATAAACCCCTGTTCCCACAGGCAAAAAGCAAGAGCCTGAGGCTACCCAGCTCAGAAACTGCTCTCAGTGACTGTTCAAAGGGCAGCAAAACCAGTCTGTTTTGTGTGTTACCTCTTCTTGGTATGGGATCTGATCTTCAGCACTTTTATACATTAGTCGTTAAACATTCCCTGTCAGGCGAGTTCAAGGAAAGCAGTGTTCTGGACCTATGTAAACACCATAATACTGAAAAAAAACCTCCAAATAACCAGAAAAATGACTGAATCAAAGATGCCTATGGTGTGTTTCCAACCTAAATTTCCTCTTGTATCCTAATCTATGCCATAGAGATAGCAAGACTTGGACTTTTGAATGGTACTGCAAACAAGTTAGTTTGGAAGCAGATATTGGTAACACAGAAAACTCTAAAAAAATTCAATTTAATTTTAAAACATGGTGCAAATGGCAAGTGGTGTTCAGAAATCAGTTTGGGGTCATACTTGAACACAGACTAGTTTGAGAAAAGACTTTGTTCTGTGGACCAAAAAAGAAATGCACAGGAAAAATATGATCCCATGATCACAGAACTGAACTTCATTATCATGAACAACTAAAGAAACAAAACTGTATTTATTATTACTTTTTGCCGCTTGAATTGGTATTGCAGTCTTAGCAATCTGGAATATTTGTAAGTCAACTGATTTCCAAGTGTTTCTTGTATTATTTTTAGATATATTATGTTCATAAATACTAACAGAAGTAGAAATTATTTAATCCATTTTAAAGTATCTTTTAGTGTTCCTTTTCCAAACCAGTGTAATGTAAAATAATATGTCCCAATATAGTTTCCCAGTGCACCGTGATATAACTCTCACTTGGAAAGGATGATACATATAAAGCAAAAGTTTAATCTCCCCTGGACGAGAGGTCACTTTCATGGGAAATTCATTTCATAACAATTTCATATCTGTGATACTTAAGAATGATCTTCCAGGATCACAGAGTGAAATAAAAATCTTCTTGGGAAATGATACTACATTTCTCCTTAAGATTTAGGTCACCTATGTTTTGAAGAATTATGTTTCTGTCAGAATGTAAAGGTGTCCTTAGTGAATTGAAAAGGGCACAATAATAAAAGTATCTGAACTGGGAAATGTGTGCAATAGGAAGTAATTTCAGTAGGACACAATGGAACATAAACTGAAGGTTAGAAATGGAAGCATTATAATGACTTCTCAAGAAAAGTAAAAGGTACCAGACGCATATCACAAATTATCCTATTATAATGAAGGAAAGGCTGGAGAAAAGGAAAAAAAGTATTTGAAATGTAAGAGAAACATTTCTGCAAATATCCTTCCTGCGACCTCTGAATCTAGTCTTTCTGCCATTTCATATCAATGAGAAAGCAGTTAAGCTCCTACAAAGAATATGCAGTACTATTCTGGAATTCAGGATTACAAGACTGCTGATAATTCACAAGGATTCCTGTTAGGAAATCCCACAGATCTGTTACTTTAAATTGCTCTTATTTTAAAGGGGCTGATAACGAATTTCTTACAGAATCAGCTACTTAGAGAAACATGAGAGAACAGTTTAAAAGATGTTTGAGCTCCACATAAAGGACTTCAGCCAAAGGACCTTGTATTTTTCACATCCAGGTGTAAGGATGCTTAATAGGAAAATAATACAAAAATATTTAAAGTCCCAAACCCTAGAAAAGAAAAAGTAATCTGCATTACAACAGCAAATTACAATATTTTCTGTTGCATACAGCCAATATTTCATACTCAGTGCTTTAGCTTCAGATACCTTGGAGGCTAGTCTTCCTGGGACACATTCCATCATCTGCTGCAAATGTCCTTCTCTAACTTAAATGGGTTAGTTGGTAAACAGTAATTATAAAGTCCCAGAGCAGAAGATGCATCTGCATCCAGAGTGGTGTACCATAACCTATTATTATAAAACGCAAGATGTTTTCTCTTACTGTGACAGTGTGAGCCATAAAAGGTCAATCTCAATAAAAATATTAATTAGTCTTCCAAAAAGGAGTTTGCTTGTTTGTTTGTTTCATAAAAAGCACATTAAATAAGTTTCATCCTTGTATCACCTGATCATGCAGTAATTACCATCAGATACATACATATCTTTTCCATTAGTATAAATCATCTTGCATAGATGAATAACAGTATCAGAGTCTACCAAGTAAAGTGATTTTGCTGTCATGACATTTCCAGTTAATATTTAATTATAAGTTTGTGAGAATGCTACAAACATTTGAATAGAATAGAATTATTTAGGTTGGAAAACACCTTTAATGTAATTGATTCCTATCTTAAGCCTAACACTGACTAGTTCACCACTAAACTATGCCCCCAAGCACCACAACTACAAGTGTCAAATACCTCTAGAGTTGGTGACCTTGTTAGACAGCCTGTTCCAATGCTTGATAAATCTTTGGCAAAGAAATTTTCCCTAATTTCCAATCTAAACCTTTCCTTGCACAATTTGATGCCATTTCATTTCATCACTTGGGAGAACAGACTGACACCCACCTCACTACAGCCTCCTTTCAGGTACTTCAGAAGTCTCCCCTGAGCCTCCTTTTCACAAGGTTTAACAACGCAGTTCCCTCAGCCACTTCTCATAAGAGATTCTCTAGACCCTTCACCAGCGCCATTGCTCTTCTTTGGGCACTCTCCAGCTCCTCAATGTCTTTCTTGCAGTGAGGAGCTCAAAACTTAACATGATTTGAGGTGCGGCCTCATCAGTGCCAAGTACAGAGGGATGATCACTTCCATGGTCCTGCTGGCCACACTATTTCTGATACAAGCCAGGATGCTGTTGGCCTTCTTGGCTGCCTCGGCAAAAGCTGGTTCATGTTCAGCTGGCTGTTGAAAAATACCCTATCGTGGTTTAAGTCCAGTCAGCTATGTAGCTCGCTCGCTCACTTCCCCTTTCCCCTTCCTCCCCCTCTCCTGGAGGGATGGGGAGAAGAATCAAAAGAACATAACTCCCATGGGTTGAGATAAGAACAGTCCAGTAACTAAGATATATCACAAAGCCACTACTCCTACCATCAATAATAATAATGACAAGGGAAACAATAAGGAAAGAGAATACAGCAACTTACCACCCACCGACCCATACCCATCCTGACCCAGCAGTGATCTAACCCTTCTGGGTAACTGACCCCAGTTTATATACTGGGCATTGCTGTGCAGTGGCATGGAATACCTCTTTGGTCAGTTTGGGTCAGGTGTCCTGTCTCTGCTTCCTCTCAGCTTCCACCCCTCCCTGGCAGAGCATGAGGCTCAGAAAGTCCTTGGTCAGACTAAACATTACTAAGCAGTAGCTAAAAACATCAGTGTTATCAGCACCGTTCCCAGGCCAAAAGTCAAAACCACAGCACTTCACCAGCTACTAAGAAAGAGAAAAATGACTGCTACTGCTGAACTCAGAACATAACCCCAGCTCCTATCCCACCAGGCAGCTCTTCAGCCACCCTTCTCCAAGCCCGTAACATTGTGTTGAGGTACTCAGCACTTAGCCTTGTTGATCTTCATATCACTGGCCTCAGCCAATCAATCCAGCATGTCCAGGTCTCTCTGTAGAGCCTTTCTATCCTCAAGCAGATCAACCCTCCCACCCACTTGGTATTTACACAATGATCTTGTCCAGCATATTGATATTGAATAGAATGGGTCCCTGTACGGAGCACTGGGGGACGCTGCTTGTGGCCAGCTGCCAACTGGATTCATCTCAGTTCACCACAAGTCTTTGGCCATGGCCATCCAGAAAGCTTTTTACCCAGCAAAGAGTATGCCTGTCCAAGCCATGAGCAGCCATTTTCTGCAGGAAATTGCCGTAGGAAATGGTGAAAAAGCTTTATCAAAGTCCAGGTAAACAACACTCACAGCCTTCCATCATCCACTAAGCTGTTCAAAGAAATGTATTTGTCACTCTCATCAGTTCCATAGCTTTATGTTAGCACATCACTAGTTTTTAGGCACCAACTTTTATTAGTGTACTCCATCCAGTCAATAGAATTGTTCCAATTTATGTTGTCCAAATATCTTGTCTGCTATATGGCTGAAAAAGTGAGACTAAGTTTGACACAGTTTTCATGTCTTCAGACGAATAAATTTCCAATCTGAAAAAATAACATGAAGATTGTTTGGGGTTTAAAGATTACTTTCTGGGAACGTATTTGATAGATAATTTTTGTCGGAGTTAACTTTTTAAGCAAAGCTTATTTCATTAAGATACTTCTAATCCATATTCACTCTTATTGAACTCTCTTAATATAATACTATTAAAAATGTTATATGCTGAAGTAGAGCTGCATATGTAGAGCTCTGAGGTAGCCCCATCACAGATTTTGATGCATTTTGAAGAGCTACCAGGAATGGCAAGGCCCAGCAACTGAGTGAGGTGGCTCTTTAAGATGTAGAACAAATCTCCATAATAAAGGGATCTTTTGCATCAGTGTAAGCTAGTGGTAAAACACTTTTTTTCTTTTAGCTATTTTCTACTTTTCAGTTCCTCTAATGACCCTATAATAACTATGCCAAAGGAAATATGGTGGTTACATATAAACCCCCTGCAAATTAAATACAGAGTTCTTCAAGGAGCATTTTAGTGCCCGTTTTGCTTAGAAGCCATTCATATTTACACAAAACTATTTTCAGACCTGACTCAAAAAAAAAGTTGTAGAAGGACCAAGGCAATGTCAATTAGGAAAATAAAAACAAAGTGAATAAGATCACTATTCAAACAGTTACTTCAAACACCAATAATAATTTCCCTTTTCAGTGTTTCAGATCAGTGGGGTTCATTGAATGATGAGTTTGAAGACTCTTAGTAAGTAAGGAAGAAGCATGAATTAGGACATTGCTACGTCTGCTGTCAAATTGTATAAGGGAAAAAGTAAACAGATAAATACTTTTAAGCTACTTCCATGTCAATAGTTGGAACATTTTCTAAAAATTGTAAGAGATATCACTACATAAAGTAAAAAAAGAATTCATCTTCTGGTTAAAAAGAGTTCAAAAATATTATCAACTTTCCTATAGATGATTGATCTAGAAACTGCCTTTCCAGTCTCCACAGGCCAGATGGAGAGAACAATTGCAGCTGTCGCAGCTGGACTGAATATTTAGTCATGCTTACCACTCTTTCCTGTCTCAGTCACCTTCTTCCTCCCACTCTTTTTGTCAGGAGTGGGTATCAGTAACTGCTCTTCTTACTGCAACTAACCACAGTGTAACAGGGGCTGATCTGGAGTGCCTTGAAAACCCACAATGAATTGAAGCTGCCCATACAGTGTGGGCTGCTTATAGAGAGAATGGCTAAAGCAGCCACTCTTCTCTTGCATGCTTCCTCTAGAGGAAGCATATTTACTGTCAGCAAGAGGTAAGCTACTGCTCCTGGGAGAGAGGTAACAGTGTAGAAAGCATGCAATTCTTCCTTCCAGCATCAAATTAACCTTCAATAAAACTTCACAGCACTTTTTCCTCCTAATTCTGACCTACCAGTTCTCATCTTTGCTACTAGGAGTTATTTTTGCTTCTTTCCATGATTGTTAGAAGTCAGGCCAGGCAATGCTCACTCCAGTTTCATCTCTGGAGAAACAAAAACCATCATAATTCCTCTGGTTCCCTGGAAAAAATAAAGAGTTGGAGTTGCTCTCAGCTCCCTCTTCTTCAGCTTCATCTTAACTGGTCACTGAAGCCTATTACAGCCCTGAATCATAGAAAATAGGAGAGGAATTTTTGCTTATCCCATAAGAGTAGTGTTTTCCATAAGTTCGATCATTGCACAGCTGTCTGTTAACCTGTTTTGATCTTGGCTGAAGCTGGAGGCAGTGATATTATACAGCAGTATAATAGTATTATAGTATTATATACACGCAGTCCAACAACTTCATCTCATTTGAAAGATTTGGTGGCACTTTTGCTAAATGAACACTAAATCAAGCAAATGTTGAAATTTCATGTAATATGAGACTTCCTGCACATGAAAACCTCAAGTCTATTATTGCTCTTCATGTGTTTATTTTTGAAGTTAAACTTCAACATATTCTGCTTTTACGGCTCTCTTCATTACCTGATCAGGCAAAAAGTTATTAATTTACCAGCTAGTCAAGGTTTTAATCTACCTGCAGCTGATTAAGCACTTATCTAGTGTCCTCATTAGCACCAGAGCCTGTACTAAGCTGTATACTGGCAATCATTACATTTAGTATCACCCTAAGATGCTAGAATATCCAATTCAAAATGTTTTATTGCTCAACTAGAAAGTGCATGTTGCATCCTAAAAACCAAATTATACAGAAAGGAACCCAAAGAATTAAGTAGCTGAACCATAGTTGTGCCACTAATGATTTCGTATATTCCCAGTAATTTAGAAAACCCCAAAAGCGGTGCCTTAATTACAGCTGCCTTATAGGCCACAACACTGTATGCATTCTGAGGTCAACAAGGAATCTCTCAAAGTATAAAAGAACTTGTGATACCTTTAAGGAGCTTCCATCAAACTTTCAGTAAGGGTGCTTCCTGTATTGTCTATTCTCTCATAGGAAAAACAAAAAAAACCCAAAACCAACTAAACAAAAAAAAAGGGGCATTTTCAGAACTCCTTTATGACAGTTCAATGAAGAAAAGGGAATCCAGAAGTTATAGGCAGAGCATAGCCGCTGTCTTTCCAAAAGCTTTTTTTTTTTTTTTGAAACAACTTGGAGTACTCACCTATAAAACTTAAACATTTTCAGTTACTGCAAATTTCACCTCTCACAAGCAACAAAATAATAAACATCGTGTCCATTTTTTCCAGTTCATCATCACCTGAAGATATATTTGTGCTGCCATTTAGACTCAGGGTTATTGCAAAGCTACATTTTGCATGTGGTTGTTTAGATCTTTACTGAAAGGAATAAGGAACTCTCAGATTGCAATTGAAACTGGTCCCCACATTTAGTCTCTATATGGCACTTTGCTTCCAGTCCTTCAGTCAATTTTAAATTCATTGAATCTGGATGGAAAGTAAAATTGACAAATATTCTACATCTACCTAGCTGCTCTTTCCCTCCTCCACAGGACTGAAGGGGAGAATAAGATGGAAGAAAACTTGTGGGTTAGGAAAAGGCAAGGACATCTCTTACCAATTACCATCACCAGCAAACCAGACTTGATCTGGACAAAATGTAATTTCTTGCTAATTAATGTAGGGGATCCCACACTGGAGCAGGGGAAACGTACAAGCACACATGCAAAAAAAAAAAAGTATAAGCCAAAGACAAATACAGGCTGGGTGGAGAGTTTTTTCAGAGCAGCCCTGAGGAGGGTGCTGCTAGATGAGTAGCTCAACATGACCTGGCAGTGCACTTACAGCTCAGAAAGCCAGCTGTACGCTGGTTGGCTTCAAAAGGAGAATGACCAGCAGGTTGAAATAGGTGATCTGCCCCTGTACTCCACTCCCATGAGACCCTACCTGCAGTACTGTATTCAGCTCTGGAGCCTCCAACATAAGAGGGACATGCACCTGCTGGAGCCAGTGCAGGAGGGCTACAAAGATGACCAGAGGGCTGCAGCACCTCTTCTATCAAGACAGGCTGAGTAAGCTGAGCTTGTTCAGCCTTGAGAAGGTTCAGGTGAGACCTTATAGCATCCTTCCAATAATACCTAAAGGGGGCCTACAAGAAATCTGGGGAGAGACTTTTTACACGTAGAAACAGGACAAGGGGGAATGGCTTTAAGCTGACAGAGAGTAGATTTAGATTAGACATTAAGGAAGAACTTCTCTATGAGAGTTGTGAGGCACTGGAACAGGGTGCCCAGGGAAGTTATGGGCACCCCATCCCTGGAAGTGTTCAAGGCTACGCTGGACAGGGCTTTGAGCAACATGGCCTAGTGGAAGGTGCTCAAAGGTGGGAGGGTTGGAACTAGGTGGAATTAAGGACCCTTCCAACCCCAAACCAATCTATGATTCTATGGAAAAGACACCATGTCTCACAAAAGCAACAGAACAGTGTGCCTTATCTTATTTATAACCAATTCAAGGTTGCTTCATTAGTTAGGGTAGCTTGAAGATCCATTTGTCATTTATTAGAAATGCTTCATCTTAACATTTTTCCTGCATTACAGTTCTACTAACCAGCTCTCCTACTAATATGAAACCACAAATTTGGAATCAGTTTCACAGGACTGAGTCCATTTTTATCTTAATACATGTTTAAGCCTATAATAACACCAAAAAATCAATTTGTACAAGAATTGAAGACCAGCTTGTTCCTGTACAGGACAGTGCTTTAGTTAAACATAATCACTGCAAATGTCCAGTGAAAATAGGATTCTGGAAGTAGCAGGTAAGGGTCAAAAAGGTCAGTTAATTATTCCTGTTTCTGCTTTGACATAACGTTAATGCAGCATATTAATACAGTAATAGAGCCTCCCAAGTCCTTATTAATATAAATTAGCTTAAGTCAAACACTCCACTTTTTCCTCCAACATAGAATTCCATTTGCATTTCCCATATTTTTGTAGCTCTTACTAACATTAGTTTCTAAATTGAAACAGAATAAATTGCAGCTCTATGAAGATTTAAAGTTTAATGGTTTAACACTCTTCTAAAAGTGACATAAGTAACAGAAATAAGGAACTCTGAAAACAGGAAAAAGCCTTCCAAATGAGTTACCCTAAAACTTCCAAATGGTATTACCCTAAGCAGCCAAGCAAATATTTTCAGTGTTTTTAGCATCATGTTCCTTTATTCTGACTATCTCTGAGACTGTTAAATAAGCTACTTTTTCTCTGAAACCTCTTTCTAATTTCTTTTACTGAAAAAAAGTATTCTTATTAATACAGCCATGGTCCCAGCAGAACACTTACATAGTGGGTTACAAGATCTCTGTCCAGCTTTTGGGCTGAGATAGAATTAGCTTTCTTCCTAATAGCTAGTATAATGATGTGTTTTGGGTTTAGGGTGAGAGTTTTGTTGACAACACACTGATGTTTTATTTGTTGCTGAGCAGTGCTTATGACTAAGTTAAGGACTTTTCAGCTTCTCATAAAGCTCTGCCAGCAAGGAGGTTATTAATACACAAGAATCTGGGAGAGGACACGGCTGAACAAAGGAAAATTTCACATCATGCTGAACAATAAAACTGGAGGGAGATGGCTGTGATGGAGAGCCTGCTGCTCAGGGACTGGCTGGACATCAGTCAGCAGATCATGAACAATTGCATTGTGCATCATTTTTTTTTTTTATATTCTTTTGTCATTATTATTATTTTCCTTTACTTTCCTGTATTGTTCTGAACCCATGAGTTTTGCCATTTTTCTCATTCTCTTCCCCATCCTACTGGTGATGGGGGAAGGAGGATTGAATGAATAGCTGTGTGGTGTCCAGGTGCCTCTCAGTTTAAACCACAAACATTTTTCCGAAGGTATTTTCAAGTATCAAATTCTATTTAGAATTGCTAAAGATATTAAATACTTTTGTTGGATCTTTATGCTTCTGCTCTTGACTGTTTAGAGTCAAAACACAGCTTACTTTAACATACCGAGGTGTTGCTCACACAGCATCCGCTGTCCTGTAGTTCATGTCTTCTGTTCCCTGCCAGTAATCTCTTTATAGAGACCATTCCCCATTGCAATCCAGGCAATCTGTGTTATTTTTCTTGCTTCTGTTTCAAAGTATTAACTTGGTAAACATACTGTAGTATTGGCAGCATGAATGAAGGCTGTAAAAGTTATTGCAAAGCAGTAAAAGAAATCTAACTTGAGACTTCTAAGGCAAAGACACTTTACTTCTTTTGTGAAGCTTTACATAATAAAAGTCAAGGATTGTTTTTATCCCAATATTACAGTCTTTATTTATAGAACCAATCTTCACCTCTGCAAGAAGGCTTGGTTTAGATTTACCAATTTGCCACTAGATAAGTCTATGCAACAATTGACATTATGCAGCTCCGCTAAACCTTACTGTGGAAGCTTAAACTGTACTCCAAGGAATTATGTAATTCTATTTTTATGCATTCTTGCAGTAGAATAGCAATTAACCTAATTTCCAAAATTTCTTACTGAAGAACACAGACCCAGGAAATGTCATTTCATACATGGTCACCCACACTTCAAGAAAACAAATTCTGAAGCTGCTCCTGCTGGTGCTGGGAAATGTTAAGTGCACTGACTACATAACTTTAATATAACACTCTTTGTGTCCTGAAAAATAATAGATGAAAGCAGTTTACTGAGATCATATACAGTATAATACAATCTAATAAATTTATAAAAAATTCAGCCTTTTTTTCACTTTAAAGACAATGGGCTGGTTTTGTTCCACTGTTCAGGTCTAGAAAATAATCGGCTGTGAACAGCATTTTCTCACAAGTCATGCAGTATTAAGACAGTTTGAGAAAAGGTAACTTTTATTATCCTAAAAATAGCAATTTAGCTTAAATCAAGCTTCATTTTTCTGTAAGCAAGAAGAAGTACCAAACAAGATTCAGCCTTGATGATCACAGGTTCTAACAATCATTCACATAACTTACCCAGATGACTGAACTTGTATGTAATAAGAAATGCAGTTTACATCTTAATTCTTGTATACCGGCCATGTTAACTCGTTCTTTTCCTTTCATTCTGTTAAAGAATAGTGCAGCTGCTAGGGTGAGTGGCAAGTATTTCACATTAAGAACTTTCAGTAAAAACCTGTAGCTACCTTTTGCCCACTGAGGACAACAGGAACCGGAATACATTAAACAGATGCTGTAAATAGATACCCTCAACACAACAAAATTACTGACTGGTAACATTTGGGTTTGGGCTATGGGTATTGCCTGGTTTATTTTACCTCAATTTGTATTACATTCCTTTCACAATGAGAGATGAGTCCAACGGAGCCCCTGGGAAGAAGGGAGGGCTGTTCCTGAGGGAATTGTAAGTATCCACAGGGAGAGATATTTAGATGGCAGGATATGTTTACCCACAAGGAGCTAGCAAGATAGAAACACTTAGAAAATCAACAGCTATATCTCAGAGGCAACCAATAATTTTCTAGGGACTAAAAGGAAATTCTTCACTTAACTGCAGATCAAGAAGTTAATGCATAGCCTGAAACCAAGCCTGAAACTAGTGATTCACCTGTAAAGGCACAGTGAGTGGATAAAAATGAATATTTGACTTCTGAACATCTGTTCTCTCTGACCAAATAGCTGAGTTGCCCCCATTTAAAAAGTATTATAGTTCTTTTAAGAGAAATTTTATTAATCTTGAAAACCCTTCATTCTCCTTTGGGGAGTTTATAATAGAGAGGTCTATATATTCAGTAAAGAACTGGCAAAAAAGTCAGTGGAGAAAGAGACACTGAGAACTGCTAGAAAGTCCAGAGGCAATATTGCAATTAGTCAAATCATAAATTTTCACTTCAATAATCCTCAGCCCACAACCCCCATGGTTATAAAATATTTGCCAGAGCAATACGCTAACAGCAGCCATTAGCAGGATGGTAGGGACACTGACAATTTCAAATTTACCCAAACATCAAATAGTTCCGTAATACAAATCTGAAGTATAAAAACAAAAAGCAAAAAACAAAACACAATTTCCCTACCAAAATTCCTAACTTAAGAATTGCATTTCTATCCCTTACCTCACAGAGGCAGCCTCCTGTTTTAGGTTCCGGGAAGGCAGTAAACCTCAGTAATTTCTGTAACCCTCTAGTGACTGCTTTAGCTAAGTAAAAAAAATTAAAAAAAAAAAAAAAAAAATGGTATTGTTCCTATAACTTCTATTGTTTAACTACTGCTCTGAATTTCAAAGGGGCTTTTCCATTCAGTTGTATATTTACAACATTCACACCCTCTGAAGGGAAGAGCCAGCAGATTGGCCATCTCTGCCAAGGCACCACAGAACCATGTGCTCAGCCTACTGAAGCCAGAAAAATTAAAAAGAGCAGCCATCTAACACATTCACTGCAGGAAGTCAGGACACCAAAGCTACAAAGCATCAAGCTGCATACAGACAAAGGCATACATGGGTTACTTGTGAAGTCTGATAAAGACAGTAGGCTACTGTCATTTTCATTTGTTGACCTCCAGCCCAGATTTTTACACTGTTAACCATAACAGATTTCCAGCTGCTGGGATCCTGAATTCAAAGCCATCTCTACTTTTAATGAAAAGAGAATCCCATAAAAGCACATGAAAAATTACACTGACTTTTAGAGACCTGTTTAAAATTTTTATTTTTCTTCTAATCCAGGAAAACCCCAAAGGCATTTGCACTCATATCATTTTATTATGAAGTACTTATAATGAACGTCACCCAAGATGATAGAAAACTTTAAAGAAGAGGCAGATCACCTTCTGAGCAAGACCAAGCCTATATTTGGGAGTAATCACTTAGTCTCCAGGCTGGTTTAACCTTTAGAGGTCTGTGACTGAAAACATTTGCTAGATAGCAAGCTACCCAAGTGAATTCATTTTACAATGCAGAGACTTGGTCTCTAGAAACTGCTAAGAATACTGTTGGAATGTGAGGAAAGAAGCATGACCTTGAGTAATGCAATTAGTTTCTTTCCATTAGGTGTTTGCATCTGACATAGGACCACTGGTGAATAAGAACCTTACTTTGCATTGCAACAACTCACGTCATGTTTCTTACAAATGAGCTACACACAGTAGGAGAACACGAGGAAGTGCTAAGTTAACCCGGGGATGGACTGTTCAAGAACAGAATTTGAATTTAAAAGTACCTGAAGTAAGAAATGCTTGGCCCGACCTTTTCCCATCCTGCATATATTCTTAACAAAGTATTCTTATTCACTCAGCTGACATTAAGGAGCATTTTCTACTGAACTTGCATGGAACAATGGTGACTGAGTGAATGATTATGCTAATCATACATCAATAGTCACAATAGATCTTACACAGCATAAATCCCAGTCTCCTTCCTGTTAAGAAAGCACTACTGAGAAAATGAATCACAGTCAACTACTGTTTCAAACACTACTTGTATTCTACATTTGAAGTCTAATTAAACTACCTTGCACTTGCACTTAAAAAATGTATTTTCAAAATACAGTTATAAGTAATATACAGTTATAAGTTATATTTTCAAAATACAGTTATAGTGGGGAAAAAAACCCAACAAACCAACTACCAAAACAAACAAAAAAACCCCAAACTGAAAACCAAACCAAAACTCCCAAAACAAACAGCTTTGATTTAGTGACTGCTTTGTTGTCAGAGTAGTATTCCACACCCTACACTCCTGCCCTCAGGCATTTGAAATTCTGAAAGCAGAATCTAAGGCCAGAATAAGAAAGATGTAGATGTACAAGAAGAAGATGTAGATTAACTTTTTCCCTCCCTTAGGAAAAGGACTGAAAAAGCAAGGTTTACTGGTTTTCATAGCAAAGACTTCAAGTGTTTAAGGTTCCAGCCCACAGCCTGTGCCCATAAGTGGATTAGATGATGCTAGATGAACTCAGATAAGCAATACTAAATATTGTAGCAAATATCCATCAAAAAAAAACAATTCTTCTACCTCATAAGAACCATCTGATACTCTACGCCACAACAGTCTATTTTTATGAAGGTTAAGATATTAACCAGAGTTACCTTGAGCCTTCAGTGTTTACAAAGTGTTATTTTTAACTTTGTACAATCAGGCTTGAAGCTGTCTTTAGCCAATTCTGATCTAAGATTGTGGGTAGTATTAAATCTGCTTAGGGTACTTTCTGAATATATTAACCTCAATTTTCTTATATTTAGACTCACTTGCAGTTGCAGAAGATTACCTTCCAGCAATCTTAACAAACAGATGAAAATTTGGTCATGCTACAGATAAAAGAGAGCTAAAATAATGAAATATGTCTTTGTATTAGTTCTTTTCATAACATAGTATGGACTTTTGAATTCCTCTGTAATGTACAATTTCTGGTATCTACAACAAAAATCATAGTATTGCAGGAACATGCCAAGAAAGATTGGGCTGCTAAGCATGTGGGAGACACGTGTGAAGACCCAGTTGTCCACTCAAAAAACCTCAAAACAGGTTCAGCACAAAGGAGGAGACAAGTAGATACTTCCACACTTAGATAGGGTGACCTGCACAGCATTTTGTTTGCTTAACATATGTTTGCATAACGCATTTGTTGTGTTTGCGTGAAAGTAAAGTTGCAGGTCATAAGGGACTGTTTCTGCTTGCACCACAAGCAATAAGAAAGCTCCTGTTGTTTTAGAGAAACAAAAGCATAAAACCACATAACGGGTTTCAAAACAAATTACTAGGCTAATGATTGATACAATAAAATACAGACGATTTCATATACCGGTTCTCTGAGGAGAAGTGTTCAGCTATGTTCTTGTGGCTATCTAAACTCAAAGAGAATATCCCCATATAACCACTATTTTCAACTGCAGGCTGTTTTCACCTAAGGCAGTTTCCTAAGTGGAGTATCAAAAAGAAAAATAAATCTCTATATAAGGAACTTTTAGCTAATTAACTGTTAGAAAGTGCTTATATGTAGAATGCTTGAGTGCTAGGGTGTTATTAGTTCATAACCCCCTAGCACACATCAAGAATATTTAAATGTAAAATAATTTCCTGTAAATATAAATTGACTTTAGAAAAGTTGTATATGGCTACTAAGAAGCCCTTTAAGGTACAAACATCATTTAAAGTAATCCAATAGTATTATAGCTGTCTAATGAAGTTTGAAATGAACCTGTTTGGATTGCTGACTCATTTAGTGACAGTTTTTGTGCTTGTGTTCCCCCCCCGCCTTGTGTATTCCTTTTGTCTTTTCCTTGTATGCTGATCTGATTTGAATAAATTTCTTAGCTAATCTGATATTACTGCATGAGTGTTCCCTAATCTGTATTAGATTTTTAATCCTTGCATTTTAAGTTAAAATGCCTGAAGTCTAATCTCTGTGTCTGCAATTATAATCACTTACTATGTTTTTTGCCAATGAGTCTGTTGTTCTAAAATTGCTTATCATCAACTATTTCACAGAAGAATGATTAAGATGACAAGTATATGTCAATACATTTTTGGAAGACAGCAAGGTGGTTTGTTTTGGTTTTTTGGTTTGTTATTTTTTAATAGTATTTTTCCTCTAGTCTGATATAAAATCAAATTACCCCCAGTTTTAGCAACCTAGTAGTTTATCCAAATATCTCAGTATGATCTGCAATGGCATGCATTCTGCCAAGAAGCTGTGTCTGTGACATTTTGGCTCATTAAAAAGAACTGAAGATTCTTATTCTCTTCTTTCAACTAATAAAAATTTTTCAAACAATGAATCTGCACACTGATCTAAGCCTCAATGTACAGACTGATATAATTCTGTTCACTTCCTGCTTTTAAAGATAGTGAAAATTTGGCCAAATAACAACACGTTCTCTATAAAGGTTATTTTACTAAAACAAACCATCTATGAAAGCCCCAACCAGTATGCATCTGTTTCCTAGAGGTCTGACCAGTTTGTACTCCTGCACCTTACCATTGTTATCATTGATACTTCAGATTTAAGCTGAGTAGCCTGTATTCCATCTTCAGACTAATCTGTATGCATTTGAGTAGTTACAAAATGTCTCAGCATCTCTTAATCAGTCTGCTTGTTCACCAATTTCCACTCTAGAAAAAGAAGTATTATTATATCCCCTGACAGTGACGCGAATTCCACCAGCCCCCTTGCAGAGGGAAAAAACGCAGAGGAAGAAACTATTCTGAGGATGAGCGACTATTAGCTGGAATCAACTTCAATAGAAAGTCTTGAAAAAACATAACAAAAACAAGTATATCCTAATGCAGTAACTTTCATCAGCCCGCAAAATATTTGGCTTGTTTGCTTGCTTTAAAGAAACTTTACAGTGATGACCAGTATTTGAATATAATGCAGGAGATAAAGAGTTTTTTAAACAGAAAATAGTTTAGCTGTTCTTGGTTTTGTATTAACTAGGATCGAGGACAGTGATGAATGCTTTTTTTTTCTTCTCCCCATTTTAAACCTAGCCACCAACCTGAAAAGCTAAAGAAAGAGTGCCCAAAGCTTCTGGTCCTCAAAACCATTATTTAGAAATTCTCTTATGATAACTGCCCACCTCCAAAGTGCACACTGCATGTCACTCCAATGCAATATCCTGACCATCCTACTAAGTGAACACACCTCCACAAATTGACCTGAGGTTTTACATGCACTGCCTTATCCTCTCAAGCCTGTCTTGGTAAGCATGCCCTGCTTTATTCAGAATATACAAAGTGCACTCAGACATCCCATTTCTTGGGTTTCTTACACGTCAATTAAACATGAACAAGGCTTGCAATTAGTTCTTGCACTGCCTCTCCTTCTGAATAACTTCCAGTCTTTATGCTGAGTCTTTACTCGCAAATGCTCTGATCACACCACCCAAGTCTTGGAAGGCAGGCGCAGGGACTGTGAGAATGAAGACCCTGGACCCACTGTAGGAGAGGATCTGGTTCAAGACCATCTTAAGAACCTGAATATATACAAGTCCATGGGACCAGATAAAATCCATTCGCAGGACCTGAAGGAGCTGCAAATGAAGTTGCTAAGCCAGTGTCCATCATTTTTGAAAAATCATGGCAGTCAGTTGAAGTTCCCGATGACTGGAAAATGGGAAATATAACCCCCATTTTCAAGAAGGGGAAAATGGATGAGCCTGGGAACTACAGACCAGTCAGACTCACCTCTGTGCCTGGTAAAATCTTGGAGCAGATTCTCCTGGAAGGCATGCTAAGGCACATGAAGAACAACAAGGTGCTTGGTGACAGCCAGCATGGCTTCACTGAGGGGAAATCCTGGCTGAGCAATCTGGTAGCCTTCTATGATGGGACTACAGAACTGATGGACAGGGGTAGAGCGCTTCATGTTACCTACCTGGACTTGTGCAAAGTGTTTGGCATTGTCTCACATGACATCCTAGTCTCCAAATTGGAGAGACATCAATTTGATAGTTGGACCACTCGGTGGATAAAGAACTGGCTGGATGGCCGCACACAAAGAGTTGTGCTCAATGGCTCAATGTCCAACTGGAGGCCAGTAACGAGTGGTGTCCCTCAGGAATTGGTGTTGGGACCGGTCTTGTTCAACATCTTTGCTGGTGACATGGAGAGTGGGATTGAGTGCGCCCTCAAGCAAGTTTGCTGACGACACCAAGCTGTGTGGTTCGGTTGATACATTGGAGGGAAGGAATGCTATCCAGAGAGACCTGGACACGCTTGTGAGGTGGGCTGATGCCAACCTGATGAAGTTTAACCATGACAAGTGCAAGGTCCTACAGCTGGGTCGGAACAATCCTAGGCACAGCTACAGGTTGGGCAGAGAAGAGATTCAGAGCAGCCCTGCAGAGAAGGACTTGGGGGTGTTGGTCAATGAGAAAACGAACATGAGCCTGCAGTGTGCACTCTACATGCCCAAAAGTTTTGGTTACTTTGTCTGGCATATCTTGTATGAGGAAGAGGATGGAGCTGCTGCTTGGAGCAATTTCTGGAGCACATCATTGAGGATAGTTTCCATATGCAAATGCATGAGGAGGTCTGCTGGAAATCTGATTTCTTTAATTTGTCCTAGAAAGAGTGGTTTGTAGTAGTACTGAACAGTTGCTGTGTGTCTAAATGTACTACTCTGACTGACAGCAGTGTTAATTGAGCTCCTTCAGGGTGTATGTTTCCTAGTGATCCCTGTTCAGAGCAGACTGAAGCCTTTCTGTATCTTCTAGATGCACTGTTGTTTCCTGCCCTTCATGCCCTAGTTGAGGCTCTTCTGGGAAGAAGCGTTACTTTGTACAGGCAAGAGACTGCAGTTTCTTAACAGGTGTGTGAAAAGAGAACTCAAGAACATAGAGAATATAAAAGAATGATATGTTGGTGAAAAAGTGTAAACACTGAAGTAGGAAGAAGGAAGTTGGAAGGAATATTTTCATGTCTGGGTTTTTGTTTGCTTAGGGTTTTTGCTTTGTTTTTGTTTTTTTTTTTTTTTTTGAGGGGTTTTTGGTTTGTTTTTGTTTTTTCTTTTGGTTTAGTTTGGTTTGATTTTTTTATACTGTCATGATATCGCATGCATTAGGGAATTTTGAAAGTGCTCAGAAGACCAATTTTTAGGAGAATAGTAACAGAAGGAAAAAAGATTTTTTTAATTAACATTTTAAGGTACAAAATAGTTTTTATTTATCATTTTTTTTTATTGAAAGCACCTTTTCATTTACTTATTTTGAGGGCTACATTATTCCCACCCTCACCCAATACCAAGAAATAATTTAATCTTTTGTAGTTGCATGTTTTTAATAAATAAAAAAAAAAACAACAAGCTAGTAGTATCTTCAGTGAAAATGTTTCTAGCAATATTTAAATAAGATTCACAGCAAAACATGCCCCTTCATAAGTGCATGGAAAGGTCATTAAAAATACTTTCTATGGAATGGTTTGCTGAGAACAGTAAAATGTGAAAATTATCTTGGAATTCATTTCATAAATTTCTTGCAAGCTATATATGCAACAGCAATGCAAAGTTAACCTTTTTCCTACATTGTACATATGCAGTTACCTTTCTTGTTCCATTACAGTTGAAATCAAAATAATGAACATTCTAAGATTTCCTGACTTTAAAGTGAAGCCTCTTGTACATTCAGTTAGAATCATAGAATAGTTGGGGACGGAAAGGACATTAAGATCGTCTAGTTCCAACCCCACTGCCATCAGCAGGGACACCTCACATTAAACCATGATACCCGAGGCTCTGTCCAACCCAGCCTTGAACACCGCCAGCCATGGAGCATTCACAACTTCCCTGGGCAACCCATTCCACTGCCTCACCACCCTTACAGTAAAGAATTTCTTCTTCAAATCCAATCTAAACTTCCCCTTTTTAAGTTTGAACCCATTACTCCTTGTCTTATCAATACAGTCCCTAACGAAGAGTCCCTTCCCAGCATCCCTACAGGCCCCCTTCAGATATTGGAAGGCTGCTATGAGGTCTCCACACAGCCTTCTCTTCTCCAGGATAAACAGCCCCAACTTTCTCATCCTATCTGCATACGGGAGGTGCTCCAGTCCCATGATCATCCTCATGGCCTTCCTTTGGACTTGTTCCAAAAGTTCCAGGTCCTTTTTATGTTGAGGACACCAGAACTGCACACAATACTCCAAGTGAGGTCTCACAAGAGCAGAGTAGAGGGGCAGGATCACCTTCCTCGACCTGCTGGCCATGCTCCTTTTGATGCAGTCCAGGATGCAGTTGGCTTTCTGGGCTGCGAGCGCATACTGCCAGCTCATGTTCATTTTTCCATTGACCAACACCTCCAGGTCCTTCTCCTTGGGTGATATGGCTTAGTGTGAGGTGTCCCTGCCACTGGCAGTGGGGCTGGAACTAGATGATATTAATGTCCTTTCCAACCCTAAGTATTCTACTATTCTATGATTCTATAATCTGCTTCGAGAATAATGATCAGAAATTACTTCTTTTCTTCAGGTAGGAAGCAGTGTTTTGAAAGAAGAATTATTGAAAACAGTGTCAAGAAAGATTTTGATCATGTAAACCCATACCATACTCCTGGACAAAAAAAAATGGATATAAAATGCAGTCATGTGACATAACGTTACATTGAATCTGGCTTGCCCCTAAGAAACTTGTGCCTTTTTCAATTTAGTTAAATGGAATTAAGTATGTTATTATGAAAGCAGTTTATTTTGAAGCGGGATTATTCAAGTGTCACAGGACATCAGCACCTTTAAAATGGTATATCAAGTTATTAAGAATCCACCAGAGACTAGACCCCACAGCACAATGTTGTAGCCTTACTTAATTTTACAAATTAGAAATTAAGGATTTCCGTTTTTAGTTCTGGAGACAAACACAACCAAATTTTATTGCCTTCAGAAAGAAGTTGTCAGCAGAATGAAATCCTTATTTAGGAAGCAATCAAAAAGACAGAATGAAGCAAAAAACAATAAATTTTCATTGACCTAGTTGTAACTGACCAAGTGTTGCTGAACCCAGGACACTAAGACTTTAAACTCTGTCTGAAAGTTCCTTTCAAATCAAAACATTCTAGGGATCTGTAACATGCCTGGTCCCTTTCGCTACTCTTTCTGCCAGATTGTGATCTTATTAGACACATTTCTTTTAACACAGAAGTCTCTTTGGTGACACCAGTCAACAAAAGCAATGCACATGGATATCATACTACAAGGATAACATGAATTTCACAACTCAGTAAGTTTTCCTTTGTACTGTGATTGCTATCAAGAAACAGGATCACAGACATCATACAAACACTGGCTGAAGAGTTTGTACAGCCATTAGCAAATTAGTACTGTCACAGGTTCAGCAGCAGCAGTCATTTTTCTCCTTCTTAGTAGTTGGTGCAGTGCTGTGGTTTTGACTTGTGGCCTGAGAACAGCACTGATAACACCAATGTTTTTAGTTATGGCGTAGTGATGTTTGGTCTGGCCAAGGACT
>JAOEHY010045249.1:0-25193 GCA_025447955.1 Psilopsiagon aurifrons
AACACCCCCAAGTCCTTCTCCGCAGGGCTGCTTTGAATCTCTTCTCTGCCCAACCTGTAGCTGTGCCTGGGATTGCTATTCTTCTGCAATGACAATTGCCTTCTCTCTGAGAGTGGCCCACTGTGATTAAAAAGTGCGTTGCTTATCTTCTGTTCACAATCACCTGTAGAGATCTTAAATACCCATGCCACACTGCCAGCCATCCCTCCTATTCTGCACTATGTTGTTATTTAGCTTTATGCTCAGTTTAGCATTCTTGAGCCAAATCTGAATGTGTGGGACAGCACAGTACTTGTTCCAGACACTTTCAGTGAATGCTGAGGTAGGATTTTATAAGCATCTCTGAAATCCCATGGTACATTCTGTTATGATCTCTCCACCCAGAAGTTTTATGAAACAGTCAAGTTTCAGGAGCTACCATCATGATCATCTGCCCTAACCTCCTGCATAACATCTGCAGTATTTCATCCACTCAATCCCTTAATACCCCTAAGGGAATTACTGTTCCCTCTTATGTGAATGAAATCTCTTAAGCCAAATAATTTCTATTTAAAGTAAAAATATTCCTCAAGATAAAAAAAACAGTCCAGCCTTGCTTACATCACCTTTCAGTATCAAATACCTTCTCTTTACATAATAGCTAATAAACCATGAGCAAGTCATCTGCTGACTTCATCAGTAAGCTAAACAAATGAAGTTCCAACTCTGTCTTTGTGAAGCATATTTTTCCATATATCTAAGGCTTTTTGCACACCCTTCCTGAACTCTCTCTGGTTGATCGCATTCATTTTGAAGAGGATGCCAGAGCAGATACAGCACGCTTGAATAGGTCTTGGATTCTGGCACAGTTCATCCAAAATATGGGTGCATATTGCCAAAGCTATCCCAAAGGCTAGACCTTTTCTCTGGAATCTGTAGCACAACTTCCCTCTGCTGCCATGAGGAGCTGCCTGGGAAATATGAACCATTTCTTTGAACTTCCATAGTGAATCCAGGTAAAAGTTGAAGGTTACAGACTAAAGCTCTGGGAAAGGGAATGAGGGAGAGAACCTGCGTTTGAGGACATTTCTTTCTCATCAGTCTTGACACAGTTGCCTGTTTAGGAGATAGTTTTTTGTACGTATGCTGTCACAGCATTAAGGAGCTGCAGATCAGGGTCAGAGTCCCATTGTGCTGGACACTACAGATGCAAAACCTAAAGCTGCTTCCTGCCCTGTGAACAGCATTTTCTATCAGTTTTCTTGCTACAGACCCAGAGTGCTCATAGGGCTTTTGCTTACTGCTTGTCTCACTGTGGTTCAAAGTAAAAATTATAGTAATGATCAATCTGGTTCTTCTGTATTTTTTTAATCAGTGCCTTATTTATTTTCTTCCAGCTTTTCAGGAGTGTTACCAGTGGTTCACAGGGTTTGTAAGCTAGGACATCAGAAAGCGGGTTGTCCAGTGTAGCAGATTTGCATACAGTAAAAAAATAATAGTTAAGACTTCTTGTTTTCTGAATTTATTCATTACTGACCTATATTAAAAACATGTATACAACTGTTGATACTATCAGCAAATCAGGAAGCATCAGGGGCTTTCTACAGGTATAAAGAATACTCCTTTAGCACTTAATTAGAGTTTACTTTCCAGTCCAATCTCAGGCATAGCTCTGCTTGCCGCGCCTCACTGATAAAGGTATTCAGTAAAAACTGGGGCTAAAGTCAATAGGAAGCAGTTGTGGAATACTTTCACCATAGAGCAGCTTTGTGTAGAAATCATATTCATTGGTTTCACTGTGGAAAACCAGTGCTGGGATGTGGATAAGGAAAATTAATTGACACATATTGTTACTCTTCATTTTATTCTCTGACTAAGAACTGAGATGAATTCAAGCCATGCCAGTCAACTCTGAATTTGTTTAGAAAGACGTCAAGGAGCAAAGGACATGTCATCCTCTCTTAGGGTTTACTTGCATCTCATAAAGAGACAGGGAAGATGTAACTTAATTCTTATTTAATATGGTGAATTTTGGTTTAGTTCCTCTCTAGAAATAAAAATGTGGTCTATCCTTATTTAAGAAAGAAAGGCTGTGATAAAAATAATGACGAAAGTGGTAGAGGCTATAGTGGCAAGACTCTGGATCCTGATGGCCTCTCTTCTCTAGGTACTGTCATAACTCTCATTTTTATCCTGTGGGGACTGAGCTGGCCTTGGATGTGGCTGCTCTTTGTGATATAGCAGATGGATGGTGCTGTGGCCAAAGCACCAGCCCAGCATTCAGGAGGAATAAGTTCCATTTCAGGCTTTACACACACTTTCTCCGTAATGTTGAGCAGATCACCTATACAAAGAGAAAGCATAAAGGTAGTGAGGCAAATTCATTCAGGTCAGTGCATAAACAGTGCAGACTATATAATTTCAACTTCAGAAACTCTGTGTTTTTTAAAAACTACATAATTTTTGAAATAAACATAACATGAAGATTTCCCTCTTTTGATGAGTTTTCTCAGAAAAAAAGATTATTTTTTTCTTAGTGAAAACAAAATCAAATCCTTTAACTGCAAAAACAGCTATGTAGAAAACAAAAACAAAAGGAAAAAAGGAAAAAAAAAAAAAAACAACACCACAATAAGTGTATGTCATTACTGTGTTTCAGAAATTAAGCCCATTTGCAGCGTGCTTTCTGAATCTTACCACCCTAAGCTAGTGTGGGCACACACAGTGAAGGGAGAAGAGATAGCAGGGGAGAAATGGATGAAAAGTTCAGCCAATAAAGCCCAAGACTAATGCTCAATAAAATGGATGGAAAACAGCAAGTGCAAATGTCAAGCACTGACAAATGTATTAAGGAAAGCCACCCAGTTCATTTTGCTCAGCCTGGAGGGAACGAATGGTTACTCTTTCAAACTCAAGTGTGAGTATCCAGAAAGTGTCATCTTCCCTGAAATTAGTTCCTGCACCAGAAATTGGAAGGCCATATCTGCCAACCCAAATCTCAGTAAGTAGTTACCATCCTCCCAGGCACCATATGGACCTGAGCTTGCGGCTCTTCTCACAAGATTCAGAAATTATATTGTCATTTTTCCTCTTGTTTACTGGAAGGAAAGATGCTATGAAATTTTAAAGACCAAATGGAGAATTAATGGAATAAAAGGAAAAGAATGAGGCTCTGAGTGATTAATTCCTGAAAAATGGAAGGAAAAGTAACCCAAATTCCAAACCCACAATGCTTCCAGCAAGAGGAAAAAGCCATCCAAATGCAAAAACTAAGAAGAAACAGCAGTAGCTTCTAAGGTTTAAACCTCTCCCACTGTGCTGCACAATGTATGCATTTTTGACCTTTACACACATACGGAGAGAAAGCAACAAATCATCTCTGCTCTGAAAAGTTAAATTACTAGAGAACTTTGAAACAGCAGAAGGTGAATAATATGGGGCTTTGTAATCATGTAATTGGTAATGGATATTACAGGACATGTTCTCTAATATTTGCTCCTATTTTTGCGATGAATTAAGTAACTCAGAGGAGATACAGCAGCTCCACCTTTCTTCTGTAAGACAACTCTAGCACCTTCAAAGTACATGATGGCCACGGAGAACTAGCATTTCATGGTCATTAAGTACACCTGATGAGAGCCAGAGCCATTCCTGGTGTGCTGCAGAATACAAAAATACTTTTGCTAAAAAGAATTTCACTTAAAGGTCCAATGCTGAGGCCACAGAAACCAGTGGGAGGACTGTGAAGTCAGTTACAAGCATAGAAGACTTCAGCTTTCCAAAAATGCCTTCCTAATGTGGGAATACCAGTCCATGATCAAAAATGACCCAACTCTCAGAACTGCAAATACCACTGAAAGTTGCCTTAAAAATGCCTCTCTAGATCTGGTTTTGAAGATGCTGTGCCTGAGAGCAACTGAAGGCAACCCACCCAGAGGGAACAGCAGACTCCTTGAATGTCACTGGATTTAGAAAGCAGATCTAGCCACACAGTGTCGCCAACTTCCTGCTTACAAACTACTTCAGCATTGACTCAGTAGTAATAACACCATCCACTGAATCACCCACCCATCTGCAACACTTGCTTCTTCCTTAGCTGTTACACATTCTCTGGGATGATTCAGTTCAGCTGCTCTGAGCTTGTGAGGTGGGAGAAGACCACAGTACAAGACTCATGGGCTGAGGGATATACAAGGCCCCCTACTAAATTATCAGCTTTCCACAATCTGGGATGCAATAATCCTTGTCCACTCCCCATGTCTCCACGCAGTTGGGGGTTGTTTTGTAACTTTTCCAGCCCTGCCTATCTGGAACACTTTCCTGCCGAGACACTGACTCACTTCCTCTTTAGGAAGTTCACCCAAAATCCTTTTCACTTTGGCTTATAAACTATTATTAACTCCATCTGTAAAGCAAAATTTTACTCATCGGTGGAGCTAGCTGGGAATTTTCCAGTGATACGCACTTTTTTTACTGGAAGATGTTGATTTGTTAAAACATAAATCTTTTTTAGAAGCGCACCAGTTTTGCTTAGACTATCATCAGAAAAATTGCTTGCATCCAAAGAAAGAGAACAGCTCAGCTTACCCAAGACACTAGTGGTTAAGTCACTGACATAGCAAAACTGGGCTTTTTGGCAAAACAGGGGCTTGATCCTGGTTCCCCTGTCCTACACAGTAACATAACAATCTTCATCTCTTAGGACAGAGTGAGTTCATGGCCTCTCATTGATGGTATTTTGTTAAGTGACCAGTACATGGCACAAGGACTTGGTCCCAGCAACTTGTCCATTTCGCATCAGTCCTTGATCCCTATTCTGAAAAGTTTCAGAAGGTCTCAGGTTGTTCCCACTGAGGAGCAGAATGTTTTAAAAATCTTTAAAGTTTTCACAGAGCCGGAGAATTTAAAAAGATTCCACATCAGTACAAATACAGAGGCTGTAGCCAAGATGCAGTGGTTTGATTAGGACTGGTGGGAAATTTCTTTGTGATGTACCTCCGTCAAAAAAGAGACCACATCAGTCCAAGTGTTTCCTCTGAAGTTTATCATACTTGTTAGATTTCTGATGAACGAGCTGATGGATGTCTGGGACTGACAGACACTCCAAACTTGTTAGAACACAGGGACAATTGCACATTTGGATTTTGCTACAGATAAAACCTGGTTCATTACTCACATGTCTATGTTTTTTTCATGGGCTAAAGAAGCAAGACTCAATTGGTAAGTGTGGCATTCTTTTCTTTATTCTCCACCCATGGCTCCGGATTAATGTCTTTCATAAGTGACTCGAGATATTTACTTAGAATAAAATTCTGATATTTATATATATATGTATGTATTAGTTTATTTTGCATCCATAGTTCTGTCTTTTTGAAAATGTGCCTTTGTGCAGTGAGTGTTGTGGTTTAAGCCTACCCAGTAGCTCAGAACCGTGCCACTAGTAGCTCTCTTCCTCCTTCACCCTCTGCTCCTGGTGGGATGGGGAGGAGAATTGAAAGAGAGTAAACCCCACAGGCTGACATAAGAAGAGCCCAATAACTAAAGTATAATATAAAACTACTACTATTATTAATAATAATGATAAAGGAAATAACAAGGGTAGAGAACATAGAACTAAAAGGAAAAAGGGAAAAAAATTAATAAACACAAGTGCTGCACAATTGCTCACCCAGCCTGACCCAAGCAGCAATCTGGGCCTTCCAGGTAACAACCCCTTGTTTATATAATGGCCATGATGTGCTAGGGTATGGAATACCCCTTTGGGTAGTTTGGGTCAGATGTACTGTCTCTGCTCTTTCCCAGCTCACTGGCAGAACATGTGACACTGAAAAGTCCTTGATCAGGGTAAGCATCACTCAACAACAACTAAAACATCAGTTTGTTATCATCAGCACTGTTCTCAGACTAATGCCAAAACTTAGCACTGCACCAGCTACTAGAAAGGAGGAAAAGATAACTTACAGATGAAACCAGGATAAAGAGGAATGCCGTTATCATCTGACCTATATCTCTATTTTGTATTCCTATAAAATTGCACAGTAGGGATCATAGAGGGCTAATGGAACAATTCCCATTCATTTTTGGTTTGTACTTTCTTACTTATTCATCAGTGTTGAGCTTCTGGGCATATTACAAACTATAGGTTGCTTCCCATCTAACAGCCAAGAAGTCCTGGACCACTAACCACCATGGTCCTACAAGAGCAATCACATGCTGCCCAGTACCCATTTAATCAAAATAACCAAACAGGATAGTACACATCTTTCTGGAAAGCAAAGGCTTCGGTTGCATTCAGGCTGGAAAACCCTACTGTATGAGCACACATTTTCTTCCAGTGCTGTTTACTTAGCTGTGAGACTCAATAGTGAGAAAGGACTTTTTAGTTCTAAGAGAACTTCATAATTGAAGAGATCTCATTTCTAAGGAAAATGCTTGTCACCTATTTCCAGAAGAGACTCTCCCTCAAGGAGGCTTAGCCTTGGCCATGTCTGCTTTCCACACACATGCTGTGGGCCAGTGTTTGCTGCTAGAACAAAAGGACAGGGAGGGGAAATGTCTGTAAAATGAAATTTTTAACCCAAGAGTGAAGAGTCTCAAAAGCTTTTGACTGCAAAGGAACAGGAAAGAAAAAATCCAAGCCAATCTGCCTTTTCCACCCCTTCTATTTGTCAGTTGCTCCCCCTCCTTTAGACTGTCAGATTTCACTCCCATTCTACTGTATGGGCACATAAATCTTGCCAGAAATGCTTCACTCACTTAACACCTACCTGCTGGAGCTTAGATTCAGAGAGAGGGGGAAAAACAACCTCAAACCCTGGCAATTCTTATAAATCACAGTGTTGCTAATCTCTTTTCAAGAGAGTCAAATGTAAAGTCATGTTCCTTCTTGTGAAAACATTACTAGCCTGTGGGTGTCAACACAGCTTTCTTTTCCAAGAAATCTGTTGCATCCCACAGCGACTCTAGAGAAATTGCACTCTGATGACAGTGAAGAGAGGCTGCTAGAAAAACATCACACGCCAATTCCATACAACAGCAACCTCAACAAGCACTTGTTTTTGTAAGAGCAGCTCTTTCTAGTTTCACAAAAAGCAGAACTGAACTTCACCAGGATACATTTTAGGAGAGTTGTTTTTACAACATCATTGTTGCAAGCTCTTTTCCCACTCCAAAATCACATTTTCAGCTTCCTTATTCATTCCATGCCAAGAGACGCTGCCCTATTTTTTTACAGTTCTCATGAAGACAAAACAATAGCTTTAGCCACCTGGTTGCAACCTTCATATGTTCTTCTACACCCTTTCTTCTTACAGTAGGATTGTCTCCTCCTCTGGGAGGAAGCCTCCTCAGCACCAAGTATGTCAGCTCATAGCAGCCACTTTGTTTTGATAACGGTGTTGTTCTCTCCTGACGAAAAGATTATTCACAGTCCCTCATACCCTTGAAGAAACCCATATAAGATTTCAGGAAGATCCCTGCTATTTCCCAGATTAGTATCTGGAAGGTTTCCATAGACCACTCACAGAGAAAGAGCCTTTTCCATTAAGCATTTTTATAACTGAGTAAAGGAAATGAGAGATGCTTTACGAAGAGAAGGCAAAGAGTCTGACAGTCAGCATCCAATATAGACAACACCCATTAAGTACTGTAGTTGCACTTGAAGTCACATGGAATATGGGACTTCCCTGTGTTAGAAGTTCCTCATTATCAAAACAAAAAGATCTTTTGAATCCAGGTACCTGATGAGGATCACCATAAACTGACCTGAGATCTTTCTAGTTCCTGCATTAACCAGTCTGAATCATTGAGGTTTACAATTTTTTGTGTGTGTGTTTTGGTTTTATGTATTCATTTATTTGGGTAGAGAGAAAAGTTCATGTATCTAGTTGCATGTGTTGGTGTAGCATCTGGAGTTTAGACCACAACTTTGCCTTCGCTGTGTCTCTGTCCAAAATAATGACTCTGTGTGTTGCAAGTTCATATGAAGTCATGGGGCTGTCTGAGATTCCAGATGACACTTTTCACTCCAGATGACACTTTTCCTTTCTGATCCTCCTGCTTCCCTCTCAGCAGCTAACCCACTGCCAGGATGAAGTCAAGACACCACCTTTTCAAACTGCCCTGAGTAATCTATAGCACATACCACAGAGTGTGCCTGTCAGCCTATGCATGCACACCTTAGGCATGAACAGGCAGAGCTTCATGCCTCCCAGCCCTTAATAGGTGATTTCGCTGGCTGACAGATATATGTGTCACCATGTGATACTTCATTACAGGAGGCTTTGTTTAAAAATAAACAAACTTTGAGCCACCAAAAAGAAGATTTGCTTAAATGCAGCTATTCACACAGAAATAAGCACCTGCTCAGGAAGACAATCAGCTGGTTCCACTTGACATATTGTTCTTCACTTTCACCTCCCAAACAACAGGAGGAAGAGGCTGACTCCTCCTGAATTTCACCCTCTCACTTCATTATGCAGTCAGGAGGTCTGGGAACTGCTGCTTCAGTACTAGCTTTGGTAAAATCTCTACATTTTCTCTCTTTGTTTCTGATTCCTTCTCTCCCTCCCAGGTTGCAGCCTGCAGTCCCAAGATTTGGGAGAAATCGACACAAGAGCTGACTGTGCAAAGTGACTTGGGGCAGCAACCACATCAAGGACCCTACCAGGGGCCCCATCAGAGTCCCCACCTCGCAGCACCAGCCAGCCCCACTCTGTGGTCTCATCTCAATATTCCTCCCTCTAAGGTGCATCTGTCTTACAGTTCTCTTCCAAATCTCTTTCTCCTTTGATGATCTAAAAGTCTGGGAACATCTGACAAACCTTTTTAAACCCCACCAACTGTAAGGCAGGAAAAAGGAACAGAAGTCACTGGAAAAAAAAAAAAATGAGCCAAAAGACAAAAAAGAACATACATGTTTTAGAATAGAAAGAAATATAAATTTTTTCCTATTAAAAATTTGTGGCAAATTGTGAGCGTGGTAAGAGCACTGGCAAGCCAGCATCTGTTTTTTTCTGGTTCATTAATCCATTCAGAGAGGTGACAGCCCATGTAATGATTTCTTGGCAAGGCAAAGAGACAGTTCTTTGGGTAAATCATAGCTGTACTGACATCACGTTACCTTGATAATTTGCACCACACAAGGGCCTATTCCACCATCTGAATTCCCTTGCCCATCACATTACAGTTTGTATCCAGGCCAGCTTTACTTTTATGGTTATCATCCTCATTTTTTATTATCTACACTGCAGTAGAAACTTGAAGTCATAGTAAGGATGCCATTTGCACAGCATTAGGTGCTCTGACAACATATGTAATGCTGTTCCAAAGAGTTTTCATTCTTACTCTGCTGCTATCTGATATATTCCTACACTGAGTCCATCCAAATAGATTTTCACCAAGTGCTTAAATGGCTGAGCTTTGGCCAAGAAGGCACCATGGAATTACTCACAGTGGCAGGCTAGATGAAATGTAAGCATCACCAATTCATCCAATTATTTTTCAATAGAAGCTGGGGCCAGAAGGGACTTCAGAAGTCATTATTCTTGATATTCCAGACATTCTTGTTTGGAGTTTGGTTCTGCAGAAAGAAATAATAGTTTGTTTTGCTGACAACAGAGGACAAGTAAAAATTAGCACATTTTATGGGACATAAAAAGTCCATTAGAAAATGATGTTTAGAGAAAGACATTTTTCATCATGCAACATAACTCTTCACCATGTTTCAAAATAAAATATTGACGAAAAGCACATTACTGTGCTTATCAAATGTTATTTTTGAGTCACCTGTAAGTTCAGAGAGATTGTAAGAGAATAATATTGGAATGTGATGGAGAAAAGAAAGGGGAAAGTAGCGGTAGTTTTAATTATCTTTTTATTTGGCTCTGTTCACTGAAGAAGTTAATAATGGTTGATCTTCAGTTGATTTTGGCTAGTGATTCACTTCCATGCTCTAGTTCACTTATTACTCCTGTAAAACTGAATTTCAGCCCAAATCCAAACCATAAATATAGGCACAGCAGCAATTCTGAATTGCTTGAGATCTGAATCCAGAACACGGTTCTGTATGCGAGAAAGGACAAAACTCTAGATCTGAATGCTCTCAAATACTACTGCTCTACTTGTGCACATATTCATATAGCCTCAGCTGGGACTTGTCTCCACTGGAAATGCAATTATTATCCAGGAAACAAAGGGAGGACAATTTCTTTCAAAATACTTAGCAAGTGACAGTTGAACAGCTTAAACTGTTCCCTGAATGCATGTGGAATCTGCCTGGAAGAGACTTCATAAACAGAACTACTTGCAAATCCAAAACCACTTTAAATTTTGTTTTAGCATGAGTTAAATTTCTGGGTTATTCAAATGTATGTGAAATTGAGATAAACTTCCAAGATTCAGTCACTTTTAATAGCACGGGATACAGACTTCTCAAACCTGCTGTGAAAGCTGAAACCTGGGCCAGCTTTTCACCCACACGCTGAACTTAACATCAGTAAAAAAGACATTGTCTTTTTCTCTCACTTCCTATAATGTTTAAGAAAAAACCAAACCAAACCAAAACCAAAAACAGAAATATCCAGGATAGCTAAAAGAATTGTTTCTGAAAAACACAGTCCTTTCTCATGCTGGCACTTCCACTTCGATCAGGTGCTTTGTTTTATACATTTACCAGCTTGCATGCATATGCCAAATCTGCATGGGCTATACTCAGCCTCTTAACAGGCAGGAGTAACTTCAGAGGTGACCAAGGAGCCCACTCAGCAAAGCACTTGCCTGCCACCCCTCAAAGGCTGAGCACAGCTGAATTGATGCCTTAACCCATACCAAGCCACCACTGCCAAATGCACACAGGCTTTTTCTAACTCCCTGTTCAAAAAAAAAATAATCTCTCTAGCCAAAATCCCCTCCTGGCTTGCAAATATGTTCAGGCATACACCTCTGTGCTGTAAATGAAGTATCTGGCGTATTGCAAAACTATAGTGAAGGAGCCAACTGGAACAGAGCAGAGCTAGCACTGGGAGAAGATGTCTGAGCTGTGAATTTAGTGACTACACATATGTCATATCCAAAGGAGCATCGCGCATTTTGCTTTAATAGTCATGTTGGTGGGGATGAATTTATCACCTGGTCTTTTGATACCCAATATTGGATATTTTGAGCATTCTGAGGAGGCCTTCTTTAACTGACATGTGTGGAAGACAACTATCTGTCGCCTCACTTGCAAATGAAAACAAAGCCTTTTTGCCACCCACTGACTTCAACAGTAAGACATATAAGATTCGAGGTGTCCTCGTTAGTGTCAATATCATAGCTATTGTGGTCAGACTGCAGCTTTTCAAGTCCAGGACAAAAGAAGCAGGGGCAGCCTTTGAATACTAGTCAAAAGACTGTAAATTATACATGCCTTTGGATACACAAAACATTTCTAAAAGGGTTTTATGAACAGTTTAAAATTTGGTATTATGTTTTTTCTGCTTTCTAGATTACAGCAATTTTTAAGAGGCCACATTTGTAAGGGGAGAGAAAAGGGAGAAAATTAAGTAGAAGGGATTTTCTTGGTTTCTTAATGAACAAGGAGAGAGAGTGAACAGCATATCAAAACAAGAAATCATAAACTTTCATCCTAATAGTCACTTGGTACTGAGAACTGCCTGAGGCAGTGCCAACAGTCTGATTTCTGGTATTTGGTATACATGCGTTCAGTTTTGTTCCAATGTAATATATGATTCATTACACAAAAGTAGCCTGAAGTAGTGAAGTAATCCTAGACTCCCTTAGGTAGCAGTAATAGAGTATCTACCAGTCTCAAAATGTTGTGGAAGGTTTGTAAAGCACTTTAACAAACATTTACTGGGCAGAATTTTATACTACTATCATTTTCCTCCATTTTTTACTCTCTTAGAAGTAGGCAAAGATAAACAGAAACAAAGGCTGGGTGATTCTTTTGGAATCACTGGTCTACTGACTCTATACACCCAACAGACACCTGTCTGATCTGGTATCAAAAATCCCCAACAATAAAGAATCTATTAAACTGGTATTGAACTCAACATACAGTAATGCAAATTAAGTTCATAAATGTGAGAGCATCTGTAAGGTCCCACATGCCTTGGATTACACAACTGTGCAGCAAACAGTAGGAAGTAGTCCTGACCACATAAGACGTGAAGGTCCTTCCTAAGAACAATTCACACTTGCAGCTGATTATTGCAGGCAGAAGATACTCCTTCTACTGTGTCCTGAATAGGCAGCTCTTTCCTTCTCACAAGCCTGAGCATGAAGCAAGGGAAAAAGCTTTTAAGAGATGAGAAAATGTACCACAGCATCAGCTTGGAAAAGTATAGCCATGCTATGAATTAGTATCAGGTTTCTCTGGGCCACCTTTAGCACGAGACTGTTAACTTAATTTCACACTTTCCACATGTGGGTGCTCAACACGTGAATTCAACTTCTATGCATCATCCATATATATATGTTGCCAACTTCCACATATCAATGCCCAGCAGGCCTTTTGCTACTCATGTCCACCTTCCAAGTGGTCAGTTCTCCTGGTGCTCAGTGTGGGCAGGAAGCTTCCATGAGCTTCACATTGCTTAGAAAGAAACTTTTCCATCCCAGAAGGCTTTTGGACCACACAGTAGTCCATTGAGATCTCACTTCTAGCTGTGATGATTTTCCAACTGGCTTGCAGTCTGCTGCAGTTTGCCTGTGTAATCTCCACATTCAAGCTTTCCCTTTATTCACCAGCTAGGGGAGCAAAGGACACTTTTCTCCTTGAAGCTTCTGGTTGCAAGATTTACAGTCAGGATCTGAGTGGGATTTTTCCCTCATTTAGCAGCCAGGTCCTTTAAAACCTTGTTACTGTGCTGTCATCTGAGACCCCAACACCAAGCCTGCTCTGATGAATCTTACTTGATACCCAACATGGAGAGCATGTGGTGGAACAGCCTCCTCAGGAGAAAGCACCAGTTCTTTTCTAAAATCCTTAAGAAACTATCGCCACATCCTATGGCAGACTGCAGGGCCAGCAGGCATTGTCCTTGAATTTTTGGACTACAGTGTTAGAGGGCAGCTAGGGACAGATGCTCCCTTGGGAAGGGGAGCTGGGATCTCAGCCTCATAACAAGGCATGCATTAAATCCAGGGTTTGTTGGACTTATGGTGCAGTTCAGTGGCCAGGCAGAAAAATAACCTATCATAAAGAAAGCTGTAGCTGTTTCCTGACTGAAGGAACTGAGTTTATTCATGGTAGCAGCTGAAGAGCACGAAGGAAGTGTCAGGACCATGCAGGCAGGAGTGGGCATGGGGTACAGCATGAGTAGAGGAGGAGGGAGAAGGATGCAAGGCAGTGTTCTTGGAGGTGGTTAACTGTAACGCTGGCTCACCTACTGTAGGTGAGCATATGTTGAGCACAAGTTGTACTATGCAGCAGAAGAAACCCTGGCTAGCAGCTCTATGGAAATGGGAGCTGCACATCTTCCCCTATTTACCACTGCATAATAGCAAGAGATTTTTCCTCTCTGAAGAATCTTGGTGCTTACAATTAGATAAAAAGCCGTCCTACACTTGTTCTTTCCCTTTTTACCTATGGATGGGAGTGAAGAGCTCTTTACCTCTCCAGATCCAAATCACTGGGTTTGTGATAAATATATCAAACTCCACTTCAAGAATATGCAAGACATAGGAAGTGTTCACAACTGTCATGAGGGATAGATTATCACATCAAACATTCTTGGCAATATTTATAATTTTCCATGCATTTATACATTTCATGTGGTGCAGCTGACTTACTATACAACCCAGAAAAAACAAGTTGGCCCAGCTCGGAAAAATCTCATATGCTGCAAGGTATTTTTCTAGGCTCACCAAGCTCATTTTTGGTTTTGCTTTAAAATTCTACAAGGACACGGAACTAACCACACACTAGCTATTTCAGTTGAGGCAACGTGGTATTTAGAAGTTTAATATTGTAATCTTAAACCTGTAACTTGGGCCTGTTCACCATAAAATGCTTTCTTTGGAACAAATTTTAATAATTATCTTTCACAACTGCATGTGTGCCATGCATGAATCTTGTCCTTAAACTTGTGTTTTCTATACAATAATTTAAAAGCTAAAAATAAGTAATAACTTTACCTGTTTAAGCACAATATAAACACCTAATATATATTAAAAAAATCTGCAGCAAAATACAGAAGCAAATGAAAAATGCCAACTTATATAGAAATGAGATAGTGTTTTCAACTTACTCTTTTGGTTTTTTTTTTAATTAAACTGTTTTGCTATGAGAGTACAGGTAGAGGCTTAGTACTCTTCCAGATAGGTTTTATGCTTTTTGAAACATGACCGACAAAACATTCCTTTCAAGAGAATGAAATATAAACTCTTTAATTTTTCTCCTTAGCACAGTCTTCTTCTCCTAGCTAAAGCACATTACGATGAAGAGTAAATTCTTCCGTCTGCTGAGCTGGCCAAGTTTGCGGAGGAATCTGGATCCTGTTCTTGGCAGGTGGTTTTCTAGACCTCCTAGGGTCAAACCGCCAGCTGATGTAGAGAGCTAGAGACTAGGTTTGTTGTAAGCAGCCTCTGCCCCATACCACTTTTCTAGAACATCAGGTAAGTAACTATAAAGCTCTGGCTTAGTATAGTCCTGGTTTCATCCCCAGATGATTCTCTTTACAGCTTGCCTGAGGAACTGTTTCCTGCCTTGTGTAGTCTCGTCTCCCTTCCTCTTTTTAATTCTCTCCCAAGGCCTGATGAAACACAATGTTTCTGTGCAAAACACACTCCCATTGTCTCCCATGTAGCACACTGAGTGCAGCAGAATTTGTGTCCCTGACTCAGTTCAGGAAGAGCATCAAGTGAGAGACTTGGAGAGTTCCATATATTTAGCCTGTCAAAAGAGAAGATTGAATACTGTTTCATTATGTACTTTAATCGAGCAGAAGCCAAACATGAGTCAATATCTGGGAGTTAAATCTGGAAAAATTCAAATGAGAAATAAGGCACAATGTTTTAAGATAATGATTAATTATTTGTGCAAACTACTGCACAAAGAGGTGAATCCTGTATCTCAAGCCCAGGTGCCTTTCTGAATGACATGCTTTAGGCAAATACATGATGAACCTTGGTTGAAAGTACTTGAGTGAAATTTTCTGGAAGTGAGACTACTTGTTTATTTGGCCTTAAAGTGCAGATCTCTCCTAATCACCAGGGTTTAAAATGCATTTAGCTTGAATACATAGGACTCAAGGCAGAAAAACATGCTGGAAGATTAAAAAGTCAGTGTGTAGTTTATACCATTCAAAGCTGGTAAGCCACAAGAAAAGATGATAATATTCTCTTCACCATGGAAACACAAATACTCTGAAGAAATCAAAATGTTGGTTGTTGTGTGATAGAAGACAAAATGGGACATGAGGGCTGTGAAATGAGTTGTTAAAAATGAAGGGAAAAAAAGAAAGAAAGAAAGGAAAGAATTAAGAGTTGAGGAAATCTGGGTGATATTTTTACAGACAGAACATATAAAGACCCTGAGAGTCAGTTGGTAAAATTCATCCTGCAATTGCTATGGGAGGAAGGCAGCAAAAGACATTTCTTGGGAAAGATACTAGTAAACCCCGAAGAACACACTCAGAAAGTCAGGCATGCAACAGCTAGTTGAGGAGGAAGGTTGTAAGGTAGCACAGCAAGATGGAAGATGATGACAAATTAGAGCCGAGCTATCAAAAAAAGTTGGTCAGCAGTTATTTGATTTAAAAATTAATGCTGTTGCACAAATCTGAATTCCCTTCTCCTGTGACAATAGAAGGACAACAGTGTAAGGCTGTTGGTGACTGATTTTTAATTTAGTAATGTTTTCTGTTGCTAAGACACAGATATGATTTTCCTGATTGCCTAAGCCTGGTTATCAATAAGTATCCCATTAGAAATAAATGTGTAAACTGACTATTTCACTGCGGGTACAAAAATCAATATCACAAACGACGAGCTACATACAGAGGACAGCTAAATTCAGAGCTACTCTTTTGGTTTCTGGGAGACCAGGGTCCCAACTCCCCATCCAGTTCCCATTCCAATGTTTCCTTAAGCAGACGTTTTGGCTGGGAAAGACCTAGGTGAATCCAACCCTCTAGAGTGGAGGCATCTACATATGAGAAAATTATCCGGATGCCCTTTACCGTTGGTGGGTAGACAGGCACTGTGGCATGTCTCAGCTTACATGCCTGAAAGAGGTCAGATAAGCTGTGCCCAAGAAGTGTCTCTGTGGCTTTGCTGACCTTAGAGCCTAGATGAAACATACAAAGTCATACAGGATGAATCCTGTGCTTAGCCTCTGTGCTTTAATTCATTAGACAGATAACAGTACTTATATCTCACTGAAAGACCACTAGGATAAGTCCACTAGCAACCATGGGAATGTTACTGAGCTGTGGCCTGGTGAAGCCAGGAGAAAGGAAACTAGAGCTAGCAGTTCTCAGAAAGAGATGGATCAGTACCTGTTCATTACCTTATATTCCTGAAGTCTTTCAGCTTACAAATTAGGAAGTTGTATAGTCTCATTCTTGTCCAGCAACTCCAAACTTTCAAAGGAAGCTGACAGCAGCGTGTCTCCAATAATTTCCAGTACATTTTTTCTCCCCCTTGTTGAATATTTTTTTTCTGCACAGGTTTTCTTTGTCCTCTTGGATACGGCTTCTTCTCTCTCTCAAGTAAATCAGGAATAGGCTGGAGTAAGTAAGGGCCAAAGCCCTTCTTGCTCTTAGCAGCTTCTGGAAGGGCTTCACAGTGGCAGGACACTGCAGCCTGTCACTGAGGGATAACGGGGATTAGTTAAGTACCTTCCACTTCATCTGATTAGATCTTCTTTTTTTCTTCTGAGAAAAGGCAGGGGGCTTTTTCTTGCTTTTTTTTCCCTATTTTTTATTTTTTATCAAAGCAGCAACAGCAGCTGGGCAATACCTTGAAGATTGTTTCTATTGGGAAAAGACACTGGTGCTGGAAATGAATGCTATGTGCTTTGATTATTGAAAGGATGTCAGGAGCCCTATTTCCCTGAACTGAGCATGGATGGACAACAGGATGCAGTTTCTATTTCAAGACTCTTTTCAGCCAACACAGTCCATAACACAAGTTCATTTTTCTCTTGGTCTCTCCCTCCACAGCTTTATCTTGGCAGCAGATGACAAGTAATTTTTTGGCATGTCCTCATTTTCCCTATCTCTATTTCTTTTGCTGCAGGCAGGACATACATGCTTGGCTAGTATTAATTCAGTCTCTGGGTCTTTTTGTTCTCTGTGTTCTTATTCAGGCTACCATTTTGATGGGTTTCTCCAATCAGGATCAAAGAGGGCATTAATTTGTCCACTCTTTACTGACTAGAAGGTCTTATGCTCACCACTTGCAAAGCAGATATGTGCATATGGTTCAAATACAAGATACACTGAGGGCCATTAAGTCATCAAGATAACGGCACCTAAGCACTAACCTCAGCCTCTCCACTCGACTTGCTGACATGCACTGACATACCACTGAGTACAAGTTTGTTGAATTCCAAGCCAAAAACTCTTCTGAAAACTGTGTCATATCAGTTTATGTCCACTTGATAATGCAGCTGTCTGAGGAGTTCTCCCAAACATGAAAGGGTATTTTTATGAAAATTATGAAGCACTTATGCAATTATCTTCCTATGCCAAAAAGACCGCTTTATTTTGTTGCTGAATCGCTCGTTCTTTTGTGGTATGCCTTATACTTGATTTTAAGCTACTCTGCACCTTAGCTCACTGTTCTTGAAGGTTCTGCATAATGGACAGGCAGACAGTGAGTAGCTCCTCGAAACACAGAAGATAATGTGAGGAAGTACACAAGAAAACATATGCAAAAACTTCAGTTCCTGTCTAGCAGAAATCATTGCTTTATTACTTATTTCACATGTTGGCTTGCAAGTAGGTTGCTTCCTGTCAAACTGAGCCTCCACATTTTGAAGAGCTTCCTAAATCAGACCTGTGATAGAGTAGCATATAAACCTGAACTGTCCAAATACGATTTTATAAAAATCAGGTCAGAGAAATCCTGCCTGTGAAGAGGGTCAAACAATGGAAAGAAGAGAGAACAGAATGAAAGAAAGAAAAAAAAAAAAAAAAAGTATGGATGTCATTCCTGTTCTCATTTAGCCTGAATAAGAAATTAGGGAGGGGTGGAGGGAGGGAAGAGGAAGGCAGTACTAGAACAGAACTATTTCAGGCTCCTTTATTACTGACAGTCTTTATTATTTACATACAATACCAGACTGGACAAAGCACTAAAAATACACCATATCTCATTGGGAACAATCCTATATCAGCAGGAAAATGTAGCAGTTGCCATAAGTGGCCTTTTTCTATCATTAGCCTCTCTGATTCCATACCCATTTCATCCACAGCATGTGTGCTTCTTACAAGTCTCTCTGTAATAATAGTACCAGAAATACAACCCACTGCAGCGTTTGTTCTCTACACTACTGAGGAACTGTCACTTTTTAATGTTTGTCACATTGCTATGGACATTGATGACAGACGCCCTGATGCTCCTCCATATTACACCAGTTTTATACCAGCATAATTCAAGCAGAAAAAAATGTACAAGCAGAGTATCTCATGCAGGTTTTAGGGTGATTTCTACAGACAAGAACAGATGACACATCATGCTATAAAACTCCTGGAGAAGATGAGCACTGCTACCTGCCATTCATATATACACAATTTACTTAAGAGCTGTTAAACATCTGCTTTGACTTTTCCACTTTCTCCCAGTTCCCAAGGTCGGGAGTTCTCTGTTTTGATTATACAAAAATTGCCTTGTCAGTCTTGCAGCAGAGACTACTTTTACATGGCAAATTCCCCTGACCTGATAATAACAGGGAATCTTCAAAAGCAAAAGCATGCATCCTATGAAGAGCTTCTTCAGACTAGTCCTTAAAGCACTCTCTAGGAAGGTAAAATGCCATACACGGCACCTACTGTAGGTTTTGAACCCTACCCTGCATTCAAATATCATATGCTGTCTTTCCTTTTTGACGCCACTGGGCAGCAGGAGATTCCAGTTTGTTTGCAACTACTCTAACTGAAGCCAAAGTACTCAGCAACCTTGTTCAATCAGTTTTTTTGTTTCAGACTCTTTCCACTGAGGTTATCTGAAGATCACCTGTGATGCGGTTTTTTGGTTTCTCTGTTTTATTAAAGAACTGGCCCAGCATAGTATGCAGATTTATGCCAAGCAAGTATTATCTAGGTTGACATTCCTCTCCATGCATCCAGGTTCTCACTGTAGGCTTGTGGCTTTGTTGTTTGTTGTGGCCAGTCCTCAGGAAGAGGGGGAACTTGTTGAGCTTGATTGGGCCACATTTCTTATTTGCAGATGCTTTTGCAGCATGTTGTGAAGTCCAAAGGACAATCCAAATACAAATGGTGGTCTTAGAAAGATTTGTAATTCCAAGCCAGCATCATTTCAACTCAAAGAAGAGATATGTTCTATTCACAGATTTACCAAGAGTTCATTTAAACCCTTCCCTCAACTGCAAAAGGGTAACTGAGTAGGTCGCCCCTCACACATTAATCATGAACTCACTTCAGTAGATTCTGATGCAGCTGTGTAAGTTTAAGGAGAGAATAAAAAGTTCTCCTCATGAAAGTGCACACTTCCTACTCAAGCTGTCTAGTCTGTGATGTTTAACATTCAGCTTGACCGATGATTATTGCAGCACTACATGCATGGATGGGTGTATCAAATGCCTGCTGCTTCCTCCACTTGGACTTTGGATTCTGAACACCCGTCATGCCACAGCTTAACAGTGGGAGTATGGCCAAGGCATCTTATGCAGAAGTCCTGAAATGCTGTCTTTTACAAGCTGAAAAACAAAGTGAACTTCAGGAAGTTTGTTCATACTTTGGATAGCTGAATGAGGGAGGAAGCAAGTGCAAGGCTATGGAATGAGTGAATTAAGCCAACAGTACATAAAAGCAAAGGAAGGGTGCCTGGTCTCTGGAAGAAGCTGAACTGGACAGTGATCCTTCATGATCAACAGCATGGGTGTTCTGAATTCCACCAGGTCCTGGATTTTGACATGAAATGTTAGGCCACCAGAAAAAAAAAATCTGTTCAAATTCATCTTCATCAACAGTTCTGTAATTCAGCAAATTATATATTTGCCAGTTGCATAATAAAATGAAACTGGGCATGTTGCCTTACATTTGGCCCTTTGGTTTATTTACATTTTGCATAGCTGCCCAAAGATCATCAGGCAATGATCAATGAGCAATTCAAATTATTACTGCAGGTTCCTAGGTTATTAGGCATTCTTGGACAACTGAGATAATGTCACATGAAAGCTAATAGACCCAGAGGGTTTCTTTAAAACCTGCTTTTTTAAGCTAATGAAGTCTGTTTATTTCTACTCAATGTATATTTTTAATTATATATAAATATGTGTGCATAGCTACATTTTCAAAAAAAATTTCAAAAAGATAATTTTTGACGTGTTCACTAATTTGAAAGAAAAAAAAAAGCCTAACAGGAAGAGGGAAAGAGATGTCAAAGATACAAATTTCAACCAAATTCATTAACACAGGCAGAGAAAGAGCTAATTAAAATCTACATGGGAGAAAAGAAAGGGCGAGAGGAAGTGAAAGAATTAAAGAGATACTATAAATGTGGAGCTATGGGAAATAGTTCAGTTGCCATTCATATCTTTATAAAAATGAAGTTGATCAAACTCAAAACAAAACCCACAGTTAAGTAAGCTTCCTTTATTCTGATGTTTGGCGAGTTACTTGGAGTTTTCTTTTCTTTATGCAATGACCTTACACATACTACTCAGTTACATGAAAAGGGGCTTTAAACAACGGGAGGCTGAAATATTTAATGGATAAATTTAGAAGGGAGGGATGGATTCTGCTGTACCAACTGAATGAGCTTCACTATTTCCCTTCCCTTGGCATATAGAGAAAACTCCATTAGAAAAGCCAGAAAGCATGACAAAGTAAACCACAATTTTTTTCCTTACTGAGCTCCTCAGACATACAAATGAGTTCTTGCCAGACAGCAAGTGAGATTGTATCATTTCCAAACAACTGACTCAAAAAAGAAAAAAATAAACCAACAACGCAGGCACCTTATGAGTCCTCTCAGATTCAAAACTGCAAAGATCATTTTGCAGAAGTAAGCTTTGCTCTTCGATTACAAATGCTTATGCCAAATTTCAGTTTCACATGCTTCTGCTTGTGTATGTGTGTGAAATTATTAATTCTTGAAAGTAGAGATTCATAACAAGGAAGTTATTGACATTTTCTTGGCTCCTACATTGCAGATGCGATGCTAAGGACAAGAAACATACCCACTGTTTGATGAAAAGGGTTCTCAGGAAACACTAGCAGTAAAATTCTTCAAGCAGAAGATGTTTTCTGTCATCTGCTTATTGACAACTATAACTAAAGGACTCAATCTGATTTTTATACACTATTGCTACACTGTAAGAGACAGAACAAACATATCACACAGTTTGCAATGAAATCCATATACACAGTGATGAGCTTATAAACAAATGTATGCACTACAAATGTTTGAATTTTAAGTAGTGTTGTGAAGCAGAGGTTCAAAACTACACTTGTTGGCCTTGATTAATGCAGAAGTCCCATTTCTTGCACTGTAGCTAAAGCATTTCAGAGAAAAATGTCAGTACACCGGCAGATGATAAAAACAGTATTTGTTCGCTAGCAGAACTGTTATTAAAAGTTTTTCCCGCCTTGCCTTCCCTTCCCTTGTCTCTTCTTTAGGTCTGGCTATTTCATAACCACTTAGGAAAAAAATGATGAATATAAGCTATACAACCTCTGGAGCTACTGGGCAAACAGGTAGAAAAGGTACCAATCCAACACTCTGTGAATATTGAACTCTTTGAATATTCAACACTCTTTGAATATTTCTGTCGCTATTTTCTTCTTTTCGTTTTCAAAAGCAGGTCTGACCCTCTGGCCATTCACCCATGCCAATCTGACTGCAGATTTGCAACAATTTTTACATGAACAAAGACCTTGATTACATCACAAAAGTATCTGTTTGCCAGAGAATGACCACAGTGGAAAGTGCAAGTTCTCAGGATATGATATGCTAACTCTATCAGCATGTATGTGTTATTGCTGTTCTCACAAGGAATCATAAAGCCTTGCACAAAGTCATGCGAGAGTGAGCGAGAAATCAGCTGAATCTAATCAGAAGGAATGGAATAACTAATACCAACTCTGTGAGGAACTGTTTGTAAAGTGCTATGCAGGGTTCTCTGCTAAGCGGCTCATTATTCAGCCAAGCCCTAGTGAAGCTCCACTGTCACCACAATGCAAACAGAAAAACAGCATAATTTTCCCCATCCTGTCACTGCAGCCCATAATTTAAGATCATCATACTTCTCTATTTTTCACAGAACTTTTCCACAATGTGGATAGGGGCATCTAGACTGTTATTAAAATGCTCTAGCTGAGGAAACAGAGTCAAGCTCACCAGAGCTGCTTGGAGAGGGCACCCCCATTACTTCCCAGCTTTTTTTGGGTCTGCTCAAAAGAAATTTCTGGTGAGACAATGAAAGTGTCAGTAAGGCAAGTTCTGCAAAGCATTTCAAGCTCCAATGGGGAGGTATTCTTGGAAAGTAGTTTTCTCTTTGAGAGATAACAAGACAAACCCAGCACTGGCAGGAGATGTGGAATGTCTCCCCCCCAGTGACATTACATTCTATGCAAAGTAAAATTTCAGACATGAGAAGACAGAAAAAGAAGTATCAAGCTGGTTGTTGCTGAAGAAATAGAGCCAATATCACATGATACACTGCTGCTGCCATAAGCCACCCATTATTGCTTCTGCCCTGCTGTCCACCTTACAGCATGGTAAATGCTCTGCCAAGGACATGTTTGCTAATGGACTGCTGATGGGGGGGGTGGGGGTGTCTTTTTTTTTATTTCTTAAAAAGAACAAACCAAACCAAACCAACAAAAAAAAACAACCCACCAAACCTTGGGAATAAACAAATGCCGTCCATTCCTCGGCAGTCTAAGGTCAAACTCCTGTTAATTTATGTAGCCTTTTTTAGAAATAAAACCAAAACCAAACCAAACAAAAAAACACAACAAAAAAAAAAAAAAAAAAAAAAAACAACGAAAAAAAAACCGAAAACAAAACAAAAAAAAAAACCCCAACCAAACCCTACAGTGCCTTGTGATGTGAAATGCAACAACAATGTGGCATTCGGCTTTTTTCCAATTCGAACAAGAAATGCAGTTATATAACAGCCTTAAGCACATCAAAGCTCTGCCCCATAGCTGCCGCTGACCAACAGCAAACAAGAGACCACCACAGTAGTAGGACAAAGACATATGCCCTAGGTTTTACTGTAAAATCTAGGTAGGAAGCAAAGGCCCATACACAATCAAAGACATAATTTATCTGGAGAGCTGAAGAGGGAATGTTTTTCTATCTTTATTTTTGCCTTTTTCAGCGTCCACAGTCACAATGACCTTTCTTCCTAGGACTTCCACAAGTTGGCCAGAGATGTCCCAGGCAGAAATGCATGTGCCCATCCAAGGTATTGTACGTTCAGAGGCTTTTACCCATCTTCAGTGTGTTGGACTCACTGTGCTTGAGCAAAACCTCTGCCTAGGATTCAGATTTCCCAGCTGTGTCTTCTTTCTCTGCCCAGAAACTCTGTCCAGACAGGATCTGAAAAATACATGCCCATTTGGCATGAATTTTTAGATGTTCAGCAGTCCAGAAGGAGTAATATTTCCAGTCAGAAAATGAGGCAAGATCAACAAAACCCATACACATGACAGCTGTATCTCTTCCAACACAGATGGACTGGATGTGTGTTCACTTGGAAGACACTTTCATCTTTATACCTCAGTTTCAATAACTTCTATTACAAAGTGGTTGCATGAATTCTCCCTTGTTTCAACAAATCTCAGCTCAGCCCTGCTTCTAGGGTCCTGTTAGTGAGCCCTGACTGGCAGCTGTGGAAATTAGAGTGTGCTGCCTAACTGCAGGGTCATAGAGAAGCAAAAGTAACTCCAAACCCCAGACAGTGGTTAGTATGCAAAAGTGAGGCTTGCCATCCATGTAAAGGTTGTCTCAGGGGAAAGGGGGAAGTAGAGACCAACCTTAAATCCATCACTGATGATGAGTCAGAGATGAAGGAAAGGGAATGCAGATGGAGGAGGAGCTGAGGGTTCCTGAAACATTCTCTGAAAGAGCAAACCACACTTCTGAATTCAAGCACAATGACTGATACCCAATTTCCAAATAAGCAGCAGTTTAGTCAAGTTGTCCTAAGAGCAGCAGGTATGTTTGCAGTACAACAAATGTTTCCTGGGAGCATATAGCTATCACTCCACTCTAGCAGAGAGGGCGTTATACAATAAAGCAACAAAACCCCCTTCCAGAACAAAACTTCAAATCAAAAATAGAATGGCTGAATGTATTTTTTTCAATATCATTCTTTCTCTTTTTCTCATTATCCACATTAGAGCTTTTAGAAGGACTTTTTTTTTCATTCATGTTTCACGAATGCAAAACCATGTGTGAAATGTGCAAATAAGCGATAAAATAGCCAGACAAATGGCAGCTGCCAAAGCCAGAAGAAGAAAAGTTTCTAAAAGCTAATGGTTTTACAGAACCTTACAGTTGCATTTTGTTAGCTTGCTTCTTGTTGTCTGGAACATAGTCGATTCTGGTAAGAGTCCCCCAAACTGATGGGTTTATGATTTAAAGCAGCCTGCATGTTATTTATGTCAGAATCAATAGAACAGTTTATATAAAAAAGATGTGTCAGAGCAGTCAATACAAACAGAGTAATTGGTATGCAAGTGGCACTATCAGTCCAATAAAAATGATTGCCAGTCCTCCTGAGCCTTATAAAAATACTTTCAATAAAGACATTTTTATAGAATCAAAGCATAGTTAGGGTTGGAAAGTATCATCTCGTTCCAACTCCCCTGCCATGGGCAGGGACACCTCCCACTACACCATGTCACCCAAGGCTATGTCCAACCTGGTCTTGAACACCGCCAGCGATGGAGCATTCACACCTTCCCGGGGCAACCCATTCCAGTGCCTCATCACCCTCACAGTAAAGAATTTCTTCCTCATATCCAATCTAAACTTCCCCTGTTTAAGTCTGAACCCATTACCCCTTG
>JAOEHY010045250.1:14125-30613 GCA_025447955.1 Psilopsiagon aurifrons
CCAGGAGCAGAGGGAAGAAAAAGGGGGAAGTGAGTGAACAAACTGCGTGGCTGATTTATGGCTTAAACCACAACAATTGTCCAGATTAAAAGGAGGTAAACTGTACTCTTCTTCATTTCCCCTGAACCATACTATCAGGTATATATGTTGTCCATTCTTCTGCTGGGAACATGCAATTCATTTTAAAAGTTCCTGGTTATTTTGGCCTGGGCTTTGAAGTTGAACAATAGCTATTCAAATATAAGCCTGACATATTCAGACTATTACCAGTAAGACTGACAATAAACTAATCTTAATGTAATTTAATTGTATACTACAGACATGCTTCCTTTTAAACTGAGTTACTATTGAAATGCTGCATTAATGACCTCAGCAGGTATGCCCTATTAAACCAGAACTGGCACCATTATGCAAGTATCATTATGAAAGGGTAATACCTGTGAGAATTTGTGAACAAATCCTTAGTTGTCTGACACCTGGTAAACTTGTCTAGGATTCTGAGTACCTCAGAAAGGTGTAATTTTGACCATCCTCACAAAAACTGACCAGGAGTTTGTTCCTAGTAAGTTTGAAAGGGAGAAAGTATTCTACAAGACATGTGTGAGGTGTTAACAGTTTGAGAATGAACCTCTGTTTTTTTCAGTTATCAGATTGACAGAATACAAGACCTAGTATTTAATCTCCTTTAAAAGGAGATTATTTAATCTCCTTCAAAAAAAATGTAAAAGAAAGCAATTACACTAAAAACATTTTCTTTGTGTAGGCACCTGCTGCCTCTGAGGGATTTTCCCCTGTCTTTTGTACAGACAGTGCTTTCTGTACCCCAGAGGCTGTTGAACATTGAGGTGCTGCTTCTTACCCTAGGCTGCGCAGCCCCTGGTAGCATTTCCCTCCCTGCCTCTGCTCTCAGGCCCTGCTCCAGTTGTTTGCCTCTGACCTCCATAAGGAGGTCAAAGCAGGTGGGTGGGTTGAGCCCTTGAGGCTTGTCTTTAATGTTCTCCTGAGCTTTCCCTGTAGAAGAGAGAACTAGCCTCATTCCTTATTTAAATAACATAATTTTAACTAATGCTTTCATTGCCTCCTTTCTCATTTTAAGTTCCCACTTGTTAAATTCTACTGACAGTAGGAATAGCACAAAGAGCATTCTTTCTGGATTCTCTGTTTGTATGACAATTACCTTATTTAAATTAAGGCTGTATATGACCAGTTCATTGCAAAAGGCAGAATAGATTTCTATTTGTTATAACACCTAATGATTTTTGAGCAATTTTCATTACTTGTCAGCCCTTGGTCTGCCTTCAGAATCTCAGAAGTCAACACTTCAAAAAAAAGATTTCTGCTCTTTGCTGTACTAATACATATAATTAAGCTTAGAGGCTAATAGGTCTTCAGATTATGGTGGCATTCAATTAGCTATGCTATGCTGTTGGGTAAGTTGCCAGGCTGGTAGAAGCATGATGATAGAAATCAGAAAATTGTTTGCTTAAATGAAACTGTGCTTCTCCATCTTGTACTATTGTCATCAGTGGTAGTAATAGTTGTGGAATAGAAGGAGTAAACAATGTAGGAGTAGCTGTATTTAATAATAAATAATAAAAAATAAAAAAATCAGTTTTTATTCAATGGGTACTGAGATGTGCTTTCAAAACAACACATACGCTAGTTTGAAATGAGAATTTCCACAGCACTGTTACTTTCGGTTTCTCTTAAATCAAGACCCTTTACTTCTTAAGTCTTCTGAAATACAGTATGAGTTTTTATATAATCAGAACTGAACAATGTTTAATTTAAGCACCTTTGAAACATGAATTACCATTTAGAGTAACTATACTGTTTGCTAAGGAATTAAGCTCCTCATGTAGGCATATACAGAACTTTTCAATTACATTTTATAGTGCCTACTGCAAACCATTTTCTTCTACCAGAAAATCACATTCATTTCTGAATTGTACTGTCACTTTATTGATCTTCATTGCTTTAGTCACTGCTGCCATAGACTGTGCCTTGTTCAATAAAATATAGCAGTGTGGTCTTCCCTTTGAAAGAAGGTGTTTTATCAGAGGTTAAGGCTGTCTTTGTATAAACAGTTGTTACTGCTGCTGTTAAACTTGCCTATTTGAAGACTGACAAGTTGTTCACATATTTGATCTGAAGCAATATGCATACATTTTCCAGGAATTGTTGTTATTGCATGGATAAACTTCAAACTAATTTCACTATTATTCTGTGCAGCTGCGCATTGTGATTAGGTGGCAGAAGCCAGTAATCACTGGCTCAACGCTGCTGTGTTTTGGAATATCTCTTTTTGGAAGTGTTTGTGAGAGCCATTACAGCAGACATTTTTGGGGAGATAGTTTTCAATAGATGCCTTAGTTATTGCCTTGATTGTGGTTTTGTACAACGTGATGTGTGCTGTCTTCAGCCTGCAAGGTCCTGTACAATGGCTATTTATTTTGAATCCTTCATGTATATGATGGTGAAGCAGCAGTCTCTGTATTACCAGCGCTGAGTGAAATTTGCTTTTGCATAATTACGTATGTGGGGTTTTTTTTAGATAAAACTTGTTGTGCTTAATCTTGGATTGCTTGAAACTTGAGGTGAAAGCATGGTTAAGACAAAGTGTTGTGGTGCACAGTCTCTGTGCTGGCTCTTCAGACTTCCTGGTGAGTCAGAAAAGCTGTCTGTCAGTGTTTCAAAATCTAGTCTTGGCATTATCATGGAATCACTGCCTTTTTCTCACGTTCCAAATGAGCATCAAACTGCTAAAGTCAGGAGATCAGCTTCTGCCTCCATCTGTGAACATAACTGACAATAAATCAACTAAGAATTGCATTGTATTGCAGTATGCAGACTCTATGCACTCTGGCCAGGTTGACCGTAGGAAGAAGCTACATATTCATTTGAATTATAGGTAAATAGTCATCACAGCAAGAAAATATATCAAAACTTGCACTGTTTTTCTTTGCTTTTATCTATTGAATGAAATATATATAAAAATATGTATGTAGTAATCAATTTTTAATCTAGTATTCCTTTCATGTTCCGGAATGCAATATGATTGTAGTGGGCATTTTTATCTTCCTTCTTTTTTATTCCTTCTTTTTTGGACATTTTACAAATTGCATACATATATATCATGTACTTCATCCTTATACAAGTTTTTAATGAAATATAGAGCCAGCTCAAACTAAATTGCATCAGAAAACTTTCTGTAATTACATAGCATATTTAAATATGACATACATTATAAAATAAATTACTCCCCTTGCAGTTCAGTAGATTTTACTGGCCTTTAGTTTTCATTTACAATGGTCCAGAACACTTGTAATTAACATGTGAAGCCAGTCCATGAATATATACAGTTGGAAGTATCTGCTATTTTGAGGAGGCAGATTTAAAGTGAAGAGACCACAGAAAAGAGCTGAGTCATTTTTCTCTCATTTTGATAGCCAGAATATCTAAGGAGATCACTTTTGTATATGGACAAACACCCTTAAGAAAGGCTGCCATATAGATACTGAATAGTTGAGAAAGGACATCCAGCAATATTTCATTTTAAAATATTAATAATATTTCTTTCACTGCTAGTTCATAGGGGTAATATGAGAAAACAGTTTTCAAAGCTTCATATAAACTTTTGAAGTTCAGCATACATTTCTTAATTTTTTTTTTTTGCATTTGAAAAAAATATGTTATGGGTACCGACATCCTATCACTTCCCTGCCTCTCATTGCCTCTCTTGCACAATAGATCTATCTAAAATCCAGATTCTGCGAGGCACAGAATACGATGGACAGCCACCAACAAAATAATTAAACATGTGCTCAGCTGTCAGTGAATCCAGTAGGATTTGAATGTATTTAAACCCTCTGCCAGGAAGGGAACTTTGCAGAAATAGGACTCACATGCAGCATTGTTAAGGAGTTCATTCCAACTCCTTTTATTTATTCAAGAAGTTTTATTTGTTCACTCCATTGTCTACCCTTCTGCAAAAAGATGTCATTAAAACTTGCTTTAAGTGCTTGTTCAAGTAATGGTATGAGCTCTGAGGACAATAAAAACAAGGAGCTACAGATATTAGCCACTTTGGAAAGCATAAGTGCTAATTAGAAAACTTTTCAACTTTGACTGAAAATGGTGCAAATCAAATTAAAAAAAGAGAAGTTGCTACTGAACTGGGGCATTTTGTGTGTGGACAGCTGTCAGTGCATCCAAAATAGATGAACAAATGGTGATAATTATGATGTTAATATACATGACAGAGGAGGGTGCAGATAAGCAGCTGATCTGTGTTTGCTCTGAGACACTTAACAAACTAAAGTTTTAATTCCTCTTGCTCACTTCTTCACTGAATATGGAGCAGATTGGATTCCAGTGATGGTCCTAGGAGGAAAACAGTAGGATTATTTGTTGAAAAATTTCCATCCGGACTGAAACCAGAGATTAGAGAAAAGAAAGATGTAGGTGTGAGAAAAGCTCTGGTTACCAATGACCCAAGGAAAACAGCTCACTGGATATGACTGTGGAAGATAATTTTCTTTGCAAGGGAAAGTTAAACAGTAATTTACTCCCCACAGGCTGGAAAGAAAATACTACTGGAATACACAATTGTCCTGAGCCAGTGAACTACAGCAGTGAACTCAGTGAATCAATATAGTCTAGAAAATAAAGTATTCTAATTTTATTGGACTGAAAATTTACTAAGTCAGTAAAGCTCCTGGTTTTATGATGCATTAAGGTTTTTCCCCACCAGCTAATTACTCACCCTTATCAAAGCCCTGCTACCAAAGATCTCTCTTGTCACTTGTCTTCAAGAACTGATGGCAATCACACCTTTTCCCGTGTTAATAATGTGTTTCTTTGCTCTTTTATGTAAGCAAAGGTTTTTCTCTCTCTCTCGTTTTTTTGGGTTTTTTTTGGTTTTTTGGTTTTTTTTGTTTTGTTTTTTTTTTTTTTTGTTTTGGTTTTTGGTTTTTGTTTTTTGGTTTTTTTTTTTTTGTCTTCTGATTTTATAACTGGTTGAAAGATATTTTTTTTTTTTTTCAGTCCTAGCAGCTGTTCCCAGCCTGAAAAGAGACCTATTGTTTCTCATTTGGATTTGAAGAATGGATTGTATGTCTGATAATCTGCATTTTTTCCCAACTGTATCAGTTAGTATAATATGTGATGTGACCTCTCCTAGCAATCCTTTTCTCATTCTGGTCCACAGGAACTTCAAAATTCATTCAAGTACACTTGCTGAATCATGTATGGGTATTCTGCCTTTAAGACACAGATGGACACCTGCACTGTTTGTTTGTAAAATTGTTGCTGTATCTAACAGCCGTTAATCACTGGGCAGACACTATCTAGACTGACAGATGAAAAAGCTTAAAAAAATTACCGGGACATTAATATTGTCATGGGCAGCAACAGCCTGTCAGCTTACTGTGTTTAGAGAACACGCTCCTTAAAATTGGCCAGCATGAGAATCATAAAGCCATTTGCCCATGTAAACCACAGATAAACCACTGCAAACAGATTTTTATGTTTATCGGTCACACATTTGCTATAAAACATGCAGGTCTTTCAATGCAGTGTTATTTGTATGCAATTTATGTTTTTAAGAATCCTATGTAATGCAAAAGCTAGTAACTTAACCATTTTTAAAAATACAATATTACAAAACTTGCACTTCATGTATTTTAAGACAAAACCTGAAACCAAACACAGTAATAATATATAAATATAAAAATATATTGTTTTTCTGTAAAATAAGAACTAAGGGTTAAAAAAATATAGATTTAAATATGGCCTCCCTGTTGTACCAAGATACATTCTTTAACTCTTCAGGGCTCCTCCATTCAATAGCCAACAGGCTAGATATGTAGAATTTTCTGTAGGAGTAGAATATTACAGGAGTGATTTCTGCATTTATGAAGTACTGAAAGTCATGGCCACAGGTGTTTTTTTCTGCTCCTATTCTATTGGTCTATTCCTGGAAGCATTTATTCCACAATGTTTTAATTCTGTAGTAATTAAAAGGGAGAGATTCTGCTAAAAGCTAAATTTCTTCTTATTCTATTCTGTAATCATAATCTGAACAGCAGTACACTTAGTGGCACACTGAAAGTCTGTTGGCTAAGAGTTCCTGTTCAGCACTGTATTTTAATGTCAGCCTGTATGAGTACTTTTCCATGAATTTTGCACAGAACTCAAATATTTGCACATGCAAATCTAGTAAATCTAGTAACTGCCTGAGCAAATATGAGCACATTATTGAAACTTCCCATGAGCTCTTTTAGAAAGTCTGCCATAAGAATCTGATTCAAGGTCTAATTTTATCTGGCAAAATACTCAAAGTCCATTAAAACCAAAAAGCAACACTTATTTTATGCTTGCTCAAAGGCTGTGTTGGTAGGCCTTGGTAAGCATTTTCCATTCTACTATTTATTATGCATTTATAATTCCATGTTTGTTTATTTATTACATATATGTATTATTTTAAGTGAGTGATACATTATCACCCACTAATACCTGGCCCTACTCCAGTAGCCCTGCATGTAGCGTTGCCCTTTTCCCACCCCCACCTCTAATCTCTGTATCCCTCTTCTCCAGCTGCCCTGAACTTTCCTGTCCTACACTTTCATTCTCTTTCCCCGGGATACACCTCATTTGAGGAAAGCTTTCCTCTACAGAAGGGAAGAGATGAAATAGTGTAGTAGTTCAGGATTGCATCTGTCTTTTTTTGTGAAAATATTTATTTCTTTTGCTTCCCCTTCTCCCCTCTGTTCTCCTCTTTTTATTCCAGCCAACTCCTCCCTTCTGCCATAGGGTGGAAACTACACTAAACAGGTTTTTTGTTTGCTTTTTTTTGTTTCTTTGTTTGTGGGAACATGTGATCTCTGTCAGTGAAGAAGCTGGATGCTTTTATAAGCATCCTTTTCCTTGTGCTTTTTGGGCACAAGGAAGAAGGGAAGAAAATAACATCAGGTGCCTGATTGACCAATATGCATCATTGTTTAGGCTCATAGCCAAAGCCACTTAGTCTTACTACTCAAATACTGGAGCTTCCGAAGCACTCTGTGGAAAGCTGCTGTATTCAAATCGAGTGAGACCTGCAAGACTTGTAAGCCAGTGTGTGGCCTGAATGGATGAACAGCACACATTCTGCATGTTAAAGGTGATACGATACTTTGTTTACTGCGGACTGTCAACATCACTGCAACAAGGAACAACACATTTTTAATCTCCTACAATTCTTCAAGGCTGATATCCCTGACTATCCCATCCAGTGACTGTCTCTGTGTGTCACGAAACCAGTTTTCTTTCCGATTGATAGAAAATCTTGCCATTATGAGAAATGAATTCCTGACAATTGGATAATAACTACTCCCTACACTAATTTGCTAGCATCAGTGACCATGGAACAAGTTTCTTGCTGGTGTGGGCACATCATGGGAACACAAAGGGGAAGAGGGAAAGAGGAAGGTGATGCTTTACATGTGCATCTGTATGTGTGTGCATGCATACCTGACTGTCTACAAGGATTGTTTGGGTCACTAAAAAGTCCTCTCACACTCAAATTCTATAAAACACAGCTTTTTTAAGTCTATGGAATGTGCAGTAGCCAACAAGGCATGAATACTAGATACAATCATCAGCCATAGAATTGTCTGATTTTTGCATTTTTTGAAGAGGTTATTTAGTCATTCAGGTGTTTCCTGTTTGTATAAAAGTATTTTCTCAAGTGTAATAAAAAAAATGCTACAATGTGCTTTTTATTCTTTTCTGCACTTATATTTGTAGACAATAATACTAGAAATCTATTCAAGTGAGGATGAAGACTACTTTGCCTTAGACACTTCTCCAGTAGTCAAGTCCTTTATTTATGCCATGAATAGCCCTGCTAGGGCTTTGAATAGCTGTGCTAACTTTTGAAGCATAAGTCTCAGTGATTGTTGCATGTTACAGATTCACAATGGTATTTCAAATCGCTACGCTTCAGTCTCTGATGAAAATTAATCACTTTTACAGCAAAGGTAATTAAGCTTTCTTGTAACAATTTTCAAATGTGATTGGAAAGAAGACAAGACTAACAAGTGTATCTGAAGTTAAAAAAATTGTTACAATATGGCTGAATTTTTCCTCCTTAGCTTTTGCTTTGCTGATAGAAAAGTAACTTGTTTTCAGGAAATATATTACACACTATTTTAATAAAAATATGAAACATCCAGCTGTGCATGTTTATTTATAGTTATGTATTCTATAAAACATATTTCTTGAGAGCTCATAAAACTGAGGGATATATGACTTCATGAATCTTAGATGATAATCAGCCAGGGTTTTTTGTGATTTCTTATTATTTCAATAGGTAAGTTACTGAAAGAAATATTTTAAACAAAAACTTTTTACAAGTATTATGATATATATTTCCAATAGTAATATATGAAAGCATATAGATGCATAGCTATGAATGTTTGTATATGAATGTATGTACATATGTGAAGACAGAGTAATATCCATGCACACATGCATAAATGGGTCTGCAGTGCCCATTCACACTCAAGTGTTTTGGCTGCTCTGTCAACAGTAATGTGGTCTGACTTCTAATTCCTGATTCAGATACTTGCTTAATCAAATCATTTGCTTCTAGTTTACAGAAAATACATTGAAAATAACTTCAGAAATAATCTTAGAAACTTCTTAGGACCTGAATAATTTTATAACCATATTTTAGAACATGACCCTGAAAAACTTTTATATCTTGAAGTCCATTGAAGGATTGAATGATAAAGATACTGTACTTTGGAGACAGAAAAGCTGTGAATTTTTCAAATGCTTTGGCACAAAGTGATTTGTCTGAAACAATAAAGGATTTATATAAGTCACCCAACATGAAGTAATTACTCTCTAGGTGAACTTCTCTAAAAATCACAGTAAGTCTGTGTTAAATTAATCCATGGGATTTCAAGGACATAATGTTAGGGGTGAATATGACCTCATGTATGAAAAGCTATGATTTCCCCTAAACTTACAATCTAAAGACTCTTGTGGCTGTTTTAAAGCTCAGGCTCTTTCAGCACTGTGTCTGGCGGTTACCTGCGTACATATGTCAGGAAAAAACTTCAGGGAACAAAAATTTTCCTTGATAGATGGAAAAATGTCATGCATTATTTTTTATGTTATTTTATAACAGTTATTAAAAAGTCTTTCAAGAGTGCTGTTTAATTATGTTGGATTTGGACAAATTTGCTTTTATTTACTACATGTCAAGTGCTTGATTCTGTATGAGAAGAACACCTCATGCCCTGAAAGATCCTGCCACCCCAACCTGCAAAGGACTGGATGCAAGGACGTCCCCTTGGGAGTTATCACTGCACAGTTGCCCTGCTCTTGTTTTGTCCCTCAACATCTAAGTCTAGGATGTAGGACAGGAGACAAGGTTAAATAGACAGGATATTTTTGTCTAATTCATTATGACTGCTCTCATTTTATGTTCATGTAGTAAATTTGAACTCACCTCAGACCAGATAGCACTTAGTTCTTCAGAGAGACAGCTGCATTATTCCATCTGAGGATTTGCTGAGGACAGTTTTAACTGAAATCACTGCAAGAAAAAGCAGTAATAGACCGGCTGATGTCCTTATGCTGTCACACTTCCATAGGCTCCTCAAAATTGCATATATAATGTCTTACGTCATATCCTTTTGAGAAGCTTAGTGGGAGCTATACTAGAGAAAGTTTTCTATCCATGATTTCATTCAGAAGACTGTATCTAAATCACAACAGTCCCATTGTATATATGCCATTAACTGCTGAAACTCTTTCAAAATGTACCCCTATTTCTTTACTCCATACTTGTAGATACATAATTGTACTTTTGAAAGCATTTTCCTGACATTAGCTACTATAATTACCTTTATTTGCTTACAATTACTTTCAGAAGCCCCCCATCATGAATTCATGACTGTAGGCATAATACAAGCTTCTGATATTTTTGCTTTGCTACATGGAACTATGTTGGCCAGGAAACGTTAAGAAAGTCATCATAGCTGCTTGTGCATTAAGGTACTGCTCATTGTGAAGAGAACCACTGATCTGAGCATATCATGAATAAAAATAGAAGTCCATATTTCCTTTTTAAGATTATTAAAAAATACATATCCATAAAGATTTTACTGAATGATCTGCTTTCATAAATTAGCTCAAATGATACTAACATTGCAGAAGTTGTAAACACAAATTAAAAGCATGCTTTTGGCTTTGATAAGATGCTAGAGGGAGGAGGATAATTGTTCATATTCTTGCCCAGGTAACAGAAATAAACCATTCTTAACTGTCAGGTAGAACTATGATTAAAAGTGTTGGCCAGTTTTGAAGTCTGTCATCAAAAGATGTATGTACAAAAGCATAAAAAATATAGTGGTGCAAAATAAATGATAGAAGATGTCACATGCTAAGTCGGCATTTGATCACAAATGCATATTAGGCAGGTATTGATTTTTGTGTTCAGCACTATAACTCATGTCCAGTTTTGCCATAAGTATCTAGACTTCTACCTGCTGAAAATTGACAGTTTAAGATTATTTCAGAAACAAAAATCTTTTCCCATGAAAACATACATTTAGGAGTTTCTCAACTTTCCACTGTCTACTCACCATTTCTGTGGAAATCTCTCAATTACGGGATATAGTACCCTTGGTCTTTAAAATTAACCTTGTAGTTTTGCCAAAAAGGGAAAGAAGAACAGGTAATGCTGGAAACAGAGGGACTGGCACTAGGATTAAGGCTATGGCTGCTAAGTATGTTCCTACTGATATGCCTAAAGACCCTTCAGTCCTGTGGAGATAGCATGAGGACTGTCATCTCCACATGATGGACATAACAGATGAAAGTACTTTCAAGAATACAGTTGAATCCTTTTTCTTTTTATATATCTTTCATTTGTTCCACTGTAACTCAAATAATGATAGCTAAGAGACAGGCTTTGTGAAACAGATTTTTACAAAAAGCAAGAAAAATGATTCTGTGGGTTTTTTTTTTTTTTTATATCTTAATCAGGCCAGGGCTGATTCTTACAAGCATGGCCCCTTGCAGATTTCACATCCAGGCTATTCCAACACTGTGCTGAAGTACAACCATCTAATGAAACTATCCATTAGAAAGTAACTATCAGCTCAGTGGCTATAACTATTTTCATTGCTCAGGTCAAGAAAAGTACCGAATATATTTGGGAAATGTAAACAACATGCACTACTTGAAGTACTTCCATTAATACAGAAGCTCTACCAGGCACAAAAGGAACAAGAAATACTTGACAGTCAGTTCCATAGCAGAGAGGAGGACTGAAAAAATAACAGTGAAAATTTTCCTATGCAAGTCTAAGGACTTCGCATCTTGAAGTTACGCATTCTTACACTTAAATAGTAGCTACTGTCCCAACTTAGTCTTCTATTAGCCAGTGAAGAGAAACCAGGCATGCAGAATACTTAATGTTTACATCCTGCAACTTGAAAGGCTTATTGCCTCTTACCACGTCATGCTGTCACTGTATTGGGAAGTTCAAGTGTCTCCCAAAAAGTCTAAAATCTGTTTGTGAAGGACAGAATTTCTACACACAGTGCGACATTTCCAGTACATTTCTACGTGGAAGTAATTGCCAAGCAATATATCACCTTCTAGTGTACTTTTCTAGTGAATTTTTACAAGAAAAATGCTAAGAATAAGCTCAAGCCTTATCATTATTCATCTTTAAAAAGCCTAGAGTGTGCAAAAGCTGCAATCCCATGTTTGGAATATTTGTGATTCTAAAAGAAAACATTTCTTTCCATGTGCTTTCTTAGAAAAAATAACTGTGAACTCAAATTGCCAAGGACAAAAACCCTCCTGAAATTAAAGTGAAAACACTGCAGTTAGATCATATTTGCATTTCAAACTGAAAAGGAGTCCGCTAAGGACTATCAAAGCCTTATGCCATGTAGGTGGAAATATTTTATGCATGCAGATGGTCTATGGTATTTGGCTTGCTATTACAGGGAAAACAGGTAGTTACATAATGATATCTTACATAAACATGTTTCTTTTTGATCATTTACAGTTTTTTTCCTTGTTTTCTTTCAGTAATACATCAGTTCAAAAGTACATTTGAGCAACTGGTCATTTCAGTCAAAGAGTAAATTCTGCCCTACTAAGTGAAGCATTTAGTACTCTGAAAATCTTTTCTGAATCTGTTTAAAAATGGAAAAGCTGTTATATTGTGTCTCAAAAGCAGCTTATTACAGTTTCTTGCCAGGTATGTTGCATAAAACCTGGACTCCAAAAGCACAGTATGAGTCAATCTAAAAGCTAGTTAACTGTAAGCTCTAATTAGGCATACATACAACCCCCTTCCTGTAGCAGCTACCTATAATTCACTGCTTGACATGGAATATATAATGCAGATATCTCCATAATACACTAACTGATGATGATAAATATCTTATGATGAGATGCTAGCCATTAACAGGTTGGCATAATAAAAATTTGTGGATAATGAAGGTGTCTGCTTCCCTGTAATTCTAAGAAGTCTTGGGAATATATTTTAATTTGAAGCTGTATTTATATTTCCTCTGTGTTGAATAATGATAGGCTCCATGCTGCATGTAGCAACAATGCTACATGCATTGTTGTCATTCTTTGATGTGAATGGCAGTTTTGTTAAAAAAAAAAAAAAAAGGAAAAAGAAAAGCATTTGTTTTAACTTTGCAAATGACAAAATAAAACTCTGCTTGTAAGGCAATTCTGTGACTTTTGTGGTTCTAGTTCTGGTAGGGAAGAAGTCTTTGTACATCAGAAGTTCTTGTCCTTTGCTACAGTACTTAGCTAAGAACTCTTACAAAGATATGGTTTCTGTTGGTGGTGGGGAGCAGAAAGAAAGAAATAGAATAATATGTTTTAGCCATCAATGGGAAATGTTCTGAGAACAATGCAATAAAATCAAATTCTGTTTCTTAGTGAAAACATTGAACCGCCTTTTTGAGCCACTTGGTTCTAGCTTGGAAGAAGAACCACATCTCTCTGGTGAGAGAAGCAGGGTGCTGAGGGAGTAGGCTGATGAAGGATTAATTGAGAAAGTTTTTTTCCAAAGGGGCAAGAACCAAAGAAAAAGTGAATCATTAATTCCACCATCACCAAACCTACAGCTATGTTACTTCCTTTGTACAGATTATTTTGGATGAACACAAATGTTCCTTTTGCTTCCAGCTCCACAGATAGTTTATGGAGCTGCAACATAGGATATAGAGAGACAAAGTATTCAGGAGAAGAATCTCCCACATGTGAAAAAAATCTTCATGTAATATTTGCTGTAGAAGGCAGGGAGATTTTATCAAGGAGACCTGAAGCTTTTCAGATGGCATATTTAATGAAGCACATGCTCTGTAGCACCTGAAGTGAGAGAGCAAAGGTGAGAAAGCACAAGATTTCAGTTTGACATCATTCTGCCTCTGGAGAGGTGTGTTGCCATTTCATCTCTTCTCCCAATTCCAGAGACAAGTGTGTGAAATGCAGTATCTTCCTGATATTCACCACATTTGTATTTTGAAAATCAAACACAGCAGATTTTCCCATTTTGAATCAGATCTTTCTCACAATAATAATAATTTTTGAGGTTGATACTATTATTTGTAATTTATAAATATATATTGTATGCCATTTCTACTTCCTCATCTGACTTCCCGTTTGTGTCAGTCATGATCTCTTTACACTACCTGTCTGGAGTCGTATCTTTCCTGTTATCTGCCGAGCATCTGTTTTCCTTTAGACATCCAAATTTACCTATGATTGTCTGTCCTTTGGTTTCCTGTGCATGCATTGTTACGCAGTATGTACCTTTCAATGCTTTTAGCATAAGAAAGAGAGCCTTGAACACACCTATTGGTTTAGTGCTGTTGCGTAATGTTTTATAGAACTATGGAGCTGTTTACTGCAGCATTTGACAGAAAATCAGTTTTTTATGATACACGGTCATAGATCCCACCCCCACCCCCCTTTATTCAGTGCAATAACTCTCACTAATTTGGATTATCTCTAATTTATTTTCTGTTATTTCAGTGTACTGTGTTACTTTGTACATATGTATAAATCCTTTAACAACATTTTTTAGTTTCTCCACTGCAGGTAGCGCTTAAAAGATACCATTAAAAACCCCAGAAAATCCTCATCCTGTAAAGGCTTTGAAATTCAGATATGGATTTTTCCAAAAGACACGTTCGTTCAGACATGATTAAGAAAATGTAACAATTAAATTTATTTTTGTATAATGCACTCATACAAGATTTTGTAAAATGCTTCTGAAAGACAAGTAATAACAAGATAAAACCTTGCAGAACTGACAACAGCGTCTTTGGTGCATACAGAAAGTGACTAGAAAGTGTAGATTAGAAAAGGTCAGAAATAAATAATAAAAAATAAATTATATAAAAATATCAAATTATAAATTAAAATATGAAAGAGAGAGGTAAGTATTTTGGAATTGAGTCAAAAGAGTAATAATCTTATCAGAGGAAGTAACAAAACTGGAGAAGGTGAGTCTCGTCTGTATTGCCTGAATAGCAAGAGACAGGTAAGGAAGAGATTAAATAAGAGAAAGTGACAAAGGGCAAAAATGTGAGAAAGCACAAAGGCAAGAGTAGTTCTGCATAGTCATGGGAGAATTAAAAGGAAACCAGGATAAGGGAAGTAGAAGTAGCTGACTGTCAATTGACAGGGCCAGGATGGAGGAAATCTAAAGGGAAATTTTGTACATGAAATGGGGGAACTTGCCTTTGTGGCAGTAAAGGCTGGACGTTCCCAGTGGTGCGCCACTGTCGCTGAAGAAGAAGGATCTGGCTTCAGCATTATAAACCCTTTAAATGTAGGGATTAATATCTTGTCTGGATTAAGACAGAAACTATTGAAATACCAACAGTACCCTGTGAGAACAAAGGACAGTGGCTCTCAAAGCAGCTGTGTTCAAGCATTCAGGACAGGAAGAAGAAAGGGAGAGCCAGAGAGAGACACATTCACAGCCAAAATCTGCATAAGCAAGCCTGAGAAATTGTAGATTAGCAAAGCAGAGATAGCTCTGCTATTTTTCATCTGGATTCTCAATATATCTAATTTTCCTGTATTTTCTCTTTACTGACTGCTGTTGTCTGTGCTGTGTTGTCTGAAAATAACCAGAGGAGCTCTGGCTGACAGCTGTCCCGTAGCAAGTCAACTTTCTTGTCCTTCCAGTAACATCTGTGGCCATCTTCTGCTCTAAGAAAAGACAATAAGACACAAACGTAAAGCTCTGTCTCTAGATGCATGAGAGGTTTTCAGTCCCCTGCCCAGTAACTCTGCTGACCAAAGTTTGCTGAGGCTGAGCTGGTTGTTGTTACACATCATACTTAACACGCAGAACAACTCTTGTCTGTGCTGTGCAGGTGTTCCAGGGCCTGAGCAGTGATGAAACAGCACGCATTGCATTGCACCACTACTGTAATAGCAGATGGATCAAAAAAAAAAAAAAAAAAAAAAAAAAAATCCAACAAAAGCAGAAACAGGCAGCAGCATAGCAAGAATAGATTTTATGGCATGTGAGAGCAAGCAGTAAAAAAGGAATCCTTAAAACTCAGGAGAAATGAGTGTTAGAAGAGGAGGAGAAACACCATCATTGGTCAAGGTGGAAGGTACAGATGTTGAAGGGCAGGACTTTCAGAGCTGGGGGAGCTGACCTGGCCTCTGCTCTGGAGACAGAGTGATGAAGGAGCTGGATGATGGACATTCGGGAGGGGCAGGAGGAAGAAGTGAAGGTGAAAGATTTGTACATTGTTTCATGTAGAACCCATTTTAAAGAAAGAGGTTTGCCATTTCTTCATTCTGTTCAGTTTTTGTACCTAGAATATTGGTACTGGTGCTCCACAGATCTTACATGTCTGCTTTTTGGTATGCGGATTTTCTTTTCAAACAGTGTGTTTGTGTTTTCTGAGATGTTCTGCAGTAGGTTTTTTGAATGTATATAGAATCATAGAATAGTTAGGGTTGGAAAGGACCTTAAGATCATCTAGTTCCAATCCTCCTGCCATGGGCAGGGACACCTCCCACTAAACCATATCACCCAAGGCTACGTCCAACCCTGCCTCGAACACCACCAGGGATGGAGCATTCACAACTTCCCTGGCCATCCTATTCCAGTGCCTCACCGCAGTTACAGAGAAGAATTTCTTCCTCATATCCAATCTAAACTTCCCCTGTTTCAGTTTGAACCTGTTACCCCTTGTTATTTCACTACAGTCCCTAATGAAGAGTCCCTCCCCAGCATCCCTATAGGCCCCCTTCAGATATTGGAAAGCTGCTAGGAGGTCCCCACACAGCCTTCTCTTCTCCAGGCTGAACAGCCCCAACTTTCTCAGCCAATCTTCACACGGGAGGTGCTCCAGTGCCATGATCATCCTCGTGGCCCTCCTCTGGACTTGTTCCAACAGTTCCATGTCCTTTTTATGT
>JAOEHY010045251.1:0-29179 GCA_025447955.1 Psilopsiagon aurifrons
ACAAGCCCGAACACGAGCCCCGGGCCGGGAGCAGGAGGGCAGCGCAGCGGCCCCATGACCGCGGCGGCCCCGACCTCGGCGGCCGCTCCGCGCCTCACAGGCGGGCAACGGCCGAGACGCAGCGCGGGGCTGACGCGCATGCGCGGTGGCGGCACTGCCCACCCCGCCTCTTCCCTCAGGGGCGACCGCCGCTATGGCGGAGCCGCTCCGCCTCTGAGGCGTTGCGTAGCGGCGGTTCCGCCTGAGGTAACCCGGGTGTGGGCTCGGGCGCACCGCGCCCTTCTCTGGGCGACGGCCGCGTCCTGCGGGGATGGGGAGAAGTAAAGCGCGGGTGCAGCTCCGCCACCGGCAAAGGGGCGTTAACCGACCCTGTGCAGGACAGCGCCTCTGAGAAGCAAACCGCGTGTGGTGCAGAGCAGTGTTACAATAATAACAACACTTAAAACTCTAGAGAGAAACGGTCTGAAGCAAGTGTTGGCCCATGCTCAGCTTTTATTGGGTTAAGCGTTCATAGAGGAAAGCTGCTAATAAGTTTTGCTAAAAGATGAAGAGCAGTGCCTAGTGATGCTGCACGTGTGAATACAGTCTCGATTAAGACAAGTTGCGGTTAAACTCTTGATTTCTACACAGGAATGCTTTCATGGATCTTGTTTATCACAAGGTGTGCATGTAGAGAAAGGAAGCGTTCATCATCGGCTGTCAGCAGTGTGGAGAGCTCCCTTGGAAATAGCCCCTGTACCACAGGCAACCTGAGCTTTGTTCGATCCTTGCAGCAGGAGGAGAATTAACGTTGTTTCTATAGTAAAGTGCCCTTTTTTTTGCCACAGAATTCCATTTTCAATGTAAGCAATGCTTCCATGGAACCTGCAGCCGCTCTCTGTATGGAGAACCAGGCCCACGCCAGGCTGGCAGCAGAGGGGGGCCCAGCCTAGGGAAAACATGACATTGTGGAGTTAAAATTAGGCTTTCTGTGTGTCATGGGAACATCCTGGTGTAGGTATTGTGTCCTAACTCAGGAAGGGAGGAGAGAAGTTCTGGGAAATGCATTATTTCAAAGGAGGGATTATTGAAAACCAGCCTTAATACAGCCAAAGAGCGGATGTGTTCTGGTGCCATTTGGTAGTCAAAGCTGATTACGGTCAGAGTGCTCCTAACAGTGAAAATTCATCACTATCTGCAATAAATTCAGCACAAAGAGTAAATAGAAATGGCATTGCATGAAGTGTAAAAAGAAAGCCCCAAAGGGTCAGTTCAATGTCCTTTTTCTTAAGGCAGTTTTTTTTTTAGAGAGCAAGCTCTCCTATAATCCCTACAAAACCAAAGCAGGTTTATGGCAGAAGCAAGGCAGAGGCTGGAAGTCTGACCTGTGAACACCATCTGTTCAGGTGGTGCAAAAGGAAACAAACGCATTGCAGGTGGCTTCAGAAAGAAAAAGGATGTTTAAAAGAAAGCCTAGACCATTTAAAACAGTCTATTTTATTCAGCAAAAGAAAGCATCTTACCATGAGATTGAGAGAAAATAGAATTCTGCTTGAAGGACTATATTGGAACGACTCAAGTTCCTACTGTACTGATATTTTCTGTTGAGAAATAGAAATCTATACCTTCTACTGAAGACACGAACATTTCCGTTCAGTTGTCTCGGTCAGAGGGGTTTGGTAACTGTGGTTTTCATATGTAACATAATAGCTAAGTAGAAAAAAGACCAACAGAAAACAGTGAACTGCATTGGCTTGTAAAAGAACACTCAGGTTGGTTTCCTCTAATGAAGTAAAACAACATAACCACACCATTGATTGCAGGTGGCTGTGCCTTGTACAGTTTTGCAAGCAGGAGGTGAAGACACAAAACCCCCCGGGCACACTCAGGTAAATACTTGGAGAGTATAAAGCATATACTTGGGACTTGGCAACAAAGGATCATCCAGGAGACTGACAAATGAGCATCCAGGAGACTGCCTTACCCTTCCTTCTGCTTGGAAATAATTTTCCAGACAATGCCTGCCCCCAGGAGCAGCAAGACTCCTGCAGCCACGACTCCTGAAAGAGAAGATCATGTATTATTCTCACTGTATGTTTTAAAGTATATCAGCACAAAAGATATAATGAGGCATATGTTTAAAGCAAGCAGAAGGAAAGATGCCATCAAAACCACTGCATAAAGCCAAGACCTGGCCACAGAAATGTTTCTAAGCTGCTTACCTACACCTACGGAACCAGATTTGTGTGATGCTGAAGGGAAGAGAAGAAATAAAATCAGCACAGTATTCTAACAAAATATGGTGCTTCTCAACAGTATTTAATCGCCTTATCAATAAAGGTTTTACTTCTAAGGCCTACAATAGAGGATTACTTAAAAACTACACCATCATACCCTCTTTTTTTTTAAATACAGAAATCCATTTACATGTTTAAAATTCATCTGTGTGTTTCTATTTTGGTTTTGCTTCCTATGTCACTCACTCAGTTTACAGGCAGGTATAGGAGGGTCCCAGCTGAAGTCTTCTTGGCACTGGATCTGACTGATGCCTTCCAAGACATAACCATCATCACATTCCAGAGTGATGTTACTCCCAGAGGGGTAAGTGTTTCCCCGAATGGCTTTCTTAACACCTTGAACTTCTGGGAATACACATCTGATCTCTGCAATTAGAAGCAACAAAAAAAAGGAACATAAAATACAAGAAATACAAGTTTGGGTTATTTAGGAGATTGTTAGTGAATTCTCTCTGAATGTAACGAGGATTTCATTCTCATTCCACAGGCTAACTCCTTTCTTTGTGGCTGCAGAAGTATGTTCACTCCTGCGTGTGAATGTTTGTGCAGATCAGCTCCTCCAAGCTGATATGGCAGAAAATCCTGTGTAGTAGAGTACCTTGGGAGAAATGTGTCAGAGAAAGAGATTTTTCTGATACTGGGCTACCAAAACACTGGGAGAAGAAAGGTTTAGTGGAGAAGAATTCTGTGGGAACTGAAGAACCAACTGCCTACAACCCACTTCTAGTTGGTAGAAGTCCCTTGCCCTTCAAAGATGTCACCAGACATATTACCAATATTACTTTATTAGTCCAGCCATCTAACCTACTTATACCACTGATTTCCATGAAGTGAGTTGGTTCAATTTAAGCACCAAATCACCTTTGACAGCCCAAGCCCAAGAATTCTGCAGGAGATGGTTCTCAGTGGAGACCAAAGGCTTAACATCACCATGTAACTTTCCCCTTTGTTTTATGGCCTTTCTTTAATATTTATTTTTACTAACACCTAACAGTTTCTAAAGAGACTTCAAACCCATAAGAATGTGGAGAGACTGGGAATTTTTCTGTGAGTGCTTCCTTTAAAGAGCCTCTGACTTATTTACATAAGTGTGTGATATATTATTTCCTCTCATTGTTATCCAAGCAACTCCACCAAGGAAGTGCACTGTGTGTGTAATGAATTTATTCCAGTGAATGTCCAGGTTTCTGTACAGGAACACCCACACTAGGAATTTTGTGGCAGTCATGAAATTGCCTTTAGTCAGGTTTCCCTGATGACTGACCTTCACAGTGAGTTATACAGAAGGCCCAGAGAGGCATTTTCCAAGAAGGGAGCAGTCAGGCTCATGTGCAATCTCCAAACCGTCCATCAGAGAACTTGTGTGGTATAACAATCACTTCCTTTGCTTTGATAACTGGGAAGTGAGCAACAGAAAAATGGAAGGAAAGGGAGGGGAAAAGTCTACTCTTCTACTAAAAATAAAAAGCTTTTAGTGGAGGAAAGTTGGTACATGACTCATTTGTAGTACCAAGAGCAGAGAGAGAAAAACACACAAGAATTAAAAGCTGCCTTTCAGAATTGCCTCTATCATACTCCTGTCCTTCTGTTAGCGTGAGGTTCCCATCCTGCTTCTTTACTACAACATCGTACTCTTCCCATGGACAACAAAGAGTAGTTCAGTTCATAATGAACAGATCAAAACTGCCTAGCTATGATATAAAAGTGGTTCCCAAGCAAAATAAAGGGATGGAATTCAGTGTTAGCTGCAGGTTTTGCTGCTCAGATTTTGACCTGTGTAGCTCTTTGAAGATTTAACGCAAATGATTTAGTGTGAATGCATGTATCTGCATGGCTGCATGTCTCCTCAGCCCAGTTCTGGTTCCGCCACCATAAGCTAATTAAGCACAAGCACACCTTCGCACCGAGGAGGAGGCTGGCTCCAGGTTCCTTTTACTGTGCAGTTAACGAAAGCATTCCCAACGAGTGAATAACCAGGATTGCAGCTGTAGGATACAGATGCTCCATAGGAAAAAGTGTCAGAGATGTTGCCTTTGAGCTCCCCATTGGTGATGTTTGGAGGACGGACACACCTCACAACTGGAAAGTCAGGGAGAGAGAAACAACATGTTGACATAAAGACCCTAATGGACTGCTAGAGGGTAGCTAAGGCACCGTAACCTTTGCAGCCTTGATCCCTTTTAATTTCTTCACCTAGGCTCAACAACTGATGTGGTAACCCTATAACTCCATTAGGCTCTGAAAATGGTTATAAGTTTGAGCTTGTCCTGTTCACACATTCAGTAGTAAGGGACTCTGATTTAGTCCTTGTACAAATCTTTCCCCAATACAAGTCATGTTAAATTTCCTTTCTTCTTAGCTCTCTACAACAAAACCACACCTTGACAGAGCAGAGGATGATGACTCCAGGCTCCAGACTGTGTGCAATACATGGAAGCTGACCCAACACCCAACAAGAGAGAAGCCAGCCTCACAGATGTAGCTTACAGATGTTTCAAGAGTGAAAAACGCTTTTGCTGGGCCACTGAGAGACCCATGGGCAATATTGGCAGGCTTGGAGCAGGACCGTGCTAAGAAGAGAAACGTGCAGATCAAAACAGAGCTCATAGGGGCAATAGGGGAAACTTTTGAGCATCTGTGATGGCTCCAGGCCTATGGAGAGATTCTGGTCTTGTTTCAGCAAGTCCTTAGACAAGCACCACTACATGCATTGAGAAGATCCAGTGAAAAGAGCACAAACACACCTTCACAGCGAGGAAGGGGATGGCTCCAGACTCCAGATGTTGTACAAGAAACAGATTTATTCCCAATGAGGGAGAAGCCCCTTTTGCAGCGATAGCGTACAAGTGCTCCTACATGAAAAGTGTCTAAGAAACGTCCACTGTGTTCCCCGTTGACAATGCTTGGAGGAGGCAGACACTTCACTTCTGAAAGAGGAGAGGATGAGAATGCGATGTTCAATTGTAAAAAAGGTGGTAATGTGCCCCTCTTCCCTGCAAAGAACCAGGACGGGGTGGAAGGAGGAGTTGGTGTTCAGTAAATCTTGCCTCTTCTTGTGATATACCTACCTGGCTTTGTGGTGGTATGAGGATGACGATAGTGTTCTGCCACTCCATCTAGATGCAGCAGTAAGAGTTTAAAATACACATTTGGTTGAGCAAATACAATGCAGAAATTGACCTTAATTTTCCATCATCTTGCCTTTGCAGCAAAAAATTGCACTCCTGTCTGATACTGTCCTGCCATGAAGCTACCAAATGTCTCACTTTCAGGAAATAAAGAGAAGGTGGGTTATAGATTGCAACAAGCAGGCTGAGAAAAGAGCATATCATGTTTATACTTACAGCATTACCCAAAACCCGGCTCATCTGTGTGAGGAGAGAGGCATAAATAAAAGGAATAATTTCTGGTTTCTCCTTAAAGTAGTTGGAGCAAAGAGGAAAAATAAAGTCAATGTTTGCTTCAATGAGTGGGTAGGAGCAGTGGGGAGGAATCTGCAGTGCTGGTGGGTCAGGGTGCTGACACTTACCCTGCTCACAGACTGGTACTGGTGGATCCCATGTTTTATCAGCTTGGCACTGGGCTGTGTGATTGCCTCGCAAGGTGAAACCTTTATGGCACTCAAAGCTAACGGTGTCTTTGTACATGTAGCGATACTTCGGAACAGATACTCTCCCATTCTGGATCTTTGGGGCTGGGCATACCACCTCTGAAAAATAAATGGATTATCTCAAAGGGGGAGCCATGTGTATGCTGTAACTGATGCATATATGAAGTCCATCCTTAGCATGCGACTGCTCAGAGGAGTTTCATGGGTAGTCCTTGGAGACTCACAGAACAATCATTTCAAGAACTGAGAGCTTTTTAGTTCCTTTATGTACCCTGGGATTACCACATTATCATAGAATCCCAGACTGGTTTGGGTTGGAAGGGGCCTTGAAGCCCATCCAGTTCCAACTTAGATCTCATCTCAATCTACCCTCTAAATCTACATTATTGTATATATAAACATACTCTTGTGCCTATAAATAGAATAATGCAAATAAATATATTAAATGGTGTAGAAATCCATAAGTACTGTTAGTCATTCTTGTGACTACTTTACTATCCCAAGCTCATGCCTTCTAAAGCAATTCCATCTGCAGGAAAGACTAATTACAGTGATCAATCCTGCAAAACAGCTTTGTGGTTTGGATAACAGTGCAGTATTTGGAAGATCACAGTTCAATTTGACTCAATATCCTGCTCTTGTACTGCGAGATACATTTCTTCCTTAATGTATTATATTTCTGAAACAGAAGGGAAAAATCCCTGTGGGCATCTCATGACTTTTCTACATAAGTCTACATAAACAAGCAAAACAATCCTAAAGGAATATTCTGCTTTAAAATCTTATTCCTCAAGTTCCCATTTATTTTAAGGAAATGACATTTAATTTTAAGAGCTTAATTTGCCTCTAACTATGGGCCAGGTCTAGTGGTGACCTACTTTGACAAATGGGCAGAAGACCACTCCATGTGACATCTAGTCCAAAAACCCCACATTGCCTGCGAGACTGTCCAACCAGTCGGTGCCTGGAGTTGCAGAGAAGGAAAGAACAGTTGATCCCAAATAATCCAGCTCATATTTGGCTCTCCCTCTCTGACACTACCCCCAGAGGCTTCCTTCTATAGCCTCCTGAATTCTGGCTCGTCATCAAGGTGTTATCTGGTGGTTTAAAACATGGATATGAAGGAACCAAGTTCTTTTTTCCTAAATCCAAGAGGAACAGCAATGAACCCAAACTACTCTGGGTTAGGTTGGTCAGGTGCTAAGTCAGGACACAGACCCAAGTGATTTCCAAACTGTTTGAGCCTCCTTGCAGCCCTCTCAGCTCTTACTGGGGGGCCATCTGAGAAGCAGGCTGCAACTGGTGTTTGCAAAGTAAGCTCTTGAGCACAAGCAGCGGAAAACAAGACGCACTTCTCCCTTTCCTGAGCAGGCAACAGGAACCAAAGTGAATGGCATAACTGGAACCATAATACAGATCCTGCCTTGCTGTGGGAGAATGGCTATGCAGAGGAGTGGGTTCAGACCCTTCACTGTAAGTTGCCCAACACCAAGCTCAGAAACAATCAGCAAAGGCAGCGTAGAACTCACCCTTTGTTACATGTGTAGCTCACGGCTGACCCAAAAAGGAGATCAGTCAGAACAACGACTCTGCCATTCTTTGGTGTTTCTGGATATTTACATTGCTTCCCTGGGGAAGAACAAGGCTGTGTTTAAACTCCTCCCTTGCAGCTTTGTAATGCACTATGAGAAGGTACCTTAAGGATCTGTCCATATTCAGATACCAATGAAAACATGATTTTGAAAAGGCCAAGAGCTGCCCAAACTATGTGACTAGTAAAGCCATGTAGGAACCATTCTTTAAAGAACTGCTTTAAGAAACCCACAAATGCTTTGGAGACAGTTGTCAACAACCAACACCAAACATTGAGCTATTCACTTTTACAGAACTCTAGCGCTTCAGACCACGTGTAGTTTTGGAGGCATGTCAGTGTTGGGGGCACTCCAGGGTGTCTCATGTATCCCAGTGGGCAGCGGTATTGCACAGTGTCCCCAACAGGAAACTCCGTCAGGTTCCTGTATTTCTCAGTGAGCTCAGCAAAGGTTAAGTTTGGAGGTGGGCCGCAGCCACCTGTCAGGAAAGAAAACACAGGGAGGAATAGGGATAGCAACTACATAAATGGTATGAAAATGTATAGTGAGTGTATACATCTATAGATAAATGTTTACAGGTAAAACTGAAAAGAAAGAGAAAGGACAAATCCTACAGGCTTTCAATGGCAGAAATTCCCAGACTATCCATAACTCCCATCTTGGGTGTACCTGCACACTGAGGAAGAGGAAGGCTCCAGTTCCCTGAGTCAGTGCAGTGAATCGATGCCTCTCCCAGGAGGCTGTAGCCAGGGTCACAGCTGTAATTTACAACCATCCCAGCAGTGAAAACTTCCAAGTCCTGGCTGTTGTGATTTCCGTTGCCAATATTCGGAGGTGAAGGGCATTGCAGCACTGAAAAAGGAGGGCAAAACAAAATTAACAAAGGGGATGGACAGGGTGACAGGCAGGAAGGATACAAACACAAAGTTAAAGAGAACCTAGCTGCTGCATGTGCAAAAGCACACCTAAACCCAAGGGTGTTGCTGGATGTGCAGTTCCAACGCTTCCCATGCCAACTCTGTAGGTTGGTGAGTTTGCCAGCTCTGGCCTCAGCCAGGCACGGGATGGATGCTCAGCAGGGCACAGGGTGGATCCTGAGACAGCTCTGAACGCACAGGATGCCACAGCAGCAGCCAGCCCTACCTGCGCAGCGGGGGTATGGGAGGCTCCAGTTCCCCGAGGCTGTGCACAAGACAGAGGGGTCTCCGAGGAGGGAGAAGCCCGGCTGGCAGCTGTAGCTCACGGACATGCCAGTGGTGAAGTTTGCCTCGAGCTCTGCACTGTGCGTGGCGTGGGCAATGAGGGGAGGCGGAGGACAAGGTAGCACTAACAGGGCAGGAGCAGAGGATGGCATTTTAGTGCTTTTGCCCCATGGAGGAGCACATGTAATACAACAAAAGACTGTCACACCTGAAGTTTTGTGGGTGAGGCAGAGAGCAGTGCCTCATCCAGCACAACCATGGCCCTAAGCATCCTCCTTCTAACTCCCCATGTGGTGGCACTCACCTGGCTTGCAGGTAGGCACAGCAGGCACCCAGCGGCCATCAGGCTGGCATTTGGCTGCATGACTGCCCCACAGGACATAGCCTGGGTGACACTGGAAGGTGACATTGGCTCCAGGGTGGTAGGCAGCACTCTGTCCTTCAGCCACTTCTCCATCCTGGATGCTGGGGCTTGTGCAGGTGATCACTGGAAGTGCAAAGCAGCAGGGCATGGGCTGGGGAAGGGGCTGCCAACACTGGGGGCTCCTTCTTTGCTTGTGCAAAGTCAAAATTCAAGGAAAGCCATGCAACCATGATGATCTGTTTCCCTTTTCACCGTGGGTAGCAGGACGTAGAGCTCACCTTCACACCGGGGGTAAGGGATGCTCCAGGTTCCGGATGTCAAACAAGAAACTGTTGTTTTCCCAGTAAGGACATACCCCGTGTCACAGTAGTACTTCACAGATACTCCTGGGACAAACACCTTCACATCCTTGCTGTCGTGATGGCCATTTTTGATATTTGGAGGGGAAGGACACTGTAGCACTACAGGGAGGGGAAAAAAGAGCTGGTCCCACAAGTACCCACTGTAGGGTAAGGCAGCCTTTTAGTTTCTTTCTTTCTGATTAACTTTTCCCAAATAGGTTGGTCTGTCACTGAATTATGTTCCCATCCTACCCTCTCTAACCTCCCAGCCTTCAGGTTTTCAAGCTTATTCACATCAAGAATGATAATTTCTCACTATTTGGGCACATAGAATGGTTAGCTGCCATTCTAAGTGGCCCTAACAGCTTGCTCTGGCCTTTCTGTGGTTGCGACCTAGATCGGACACCAGCCTGGCTCACTGTCTCTTTGGGAATTCATTTAAATAGAGGAAAGCCCTACATAACAAGGGCCTGAATCATAGAATCATTTAGGTTGGAGAAAGCCTTTAAGATCATCAAGTCCAACCATTAACCTGGCACTGACAAGTCCACCACTAAACCATGTTCTTAAGTGCCGTATCTGTATGTCTTTTCAATACCCACTGCCTTATTTATACTTACTCTTTTCACAGGTGGGGACAGGAGGATCCCACTTGCCCCCAAACTGGCACTGAGATTCTCGAGAGCCCTTCAAGGCGTAACCAAAATCACATTCAAACACAACAGTATCCATGAGTTTGTACATGGTCTCCAGCCCAGTTGATCTTCCATTCTTGATCTCCGGTCTTTCACAGCCGGTTGCTGGAAATGAAGAGCACAAGGCACTGCTGGGGACATGAAGCCCATCCTGGGTGTGGAGGGACACTGTCAAGGGGCAGTACCTGCTGCTGAACCTTGCCATCACTGTCATGGGCATGCCAGCATTATTGACTCCTATTCTTACACAAAATACCATTATTCAGCTGCTCCTGAGGGTCTGTCCTTAGTGGGGAACAGAAAGGGAAATCCATACCCCTTCCAACCTGGCCTTGAACACTGCCAGGGATGGGGCAGCCCCAGCTTCTCTGGGCACTCTGTGCCAGTGCCTCAGCACCCTCACAGGGAAGAACTTCTGCCTAAGTTCTAATAAAAGAAGCCAACACCAACGCACCTTCGCATCGAGGCAGGGGCCGGCTCCACGCTCCCCCGGCAGTGCAGCTAACGGAGGCATTCCCAATGAGGGAGTAGCCATCCCTGCAGGTGTAGTGCACAGCAGAGCCTGGAAGGTGGGTGTCTGAGGGCTGGCTGCTGTGCTGCCCATTGGCGATGCTTGGAGGGGAGGGACACTTCAGCTCTGAAAAAGAGGCAAAACAGGTGAGAAACATGGACAGGGCAAGAAAAGTTAAAAGTCCAACCTTCAAAACCCCAAAGGAGGAGGATAATGAATTCCATTAATTCCTTTGAATATCTGCCATGGTAGCTCACACCAAACCTCGCTGGTGGGGTCGGACCCCGCACACCCAGAGCCCTACCTCCGCATCGTGGCGGTGGCCCGCTCCACGTGCCGTGCTCCCCGTCTGCCGTGGTGCAGATGATGGAGGGCTCTCCAGCCAGAGGGTGGCCAGGGTCACAGGTGTAGGTGACCACATCTGCATAGGAGAAGGTGTCCCTGGAGTGCCCATTGTGTGTCCCATGGGAGATGTTTGGAGGTTGGCTGCAAGTGATACCTGGAGGCACATAACAAGGTGGATTTCAACACCTCATCTGCAGGACACACACAATTCCCAGGAAGGGAACTGATGGGGATGAACCCATGTTAGTGGTGAAGCTCTCTGGATACAATGACCCAAATTATCCAGAGGCAAACCCTGTATGGAAAAAAATCACCTGTGGAAAAGAAAACCTTTGCCCTCACATAAGTCACCTCATTACTGCCCATGTCTGGAGGTGGTGGGATGGTTTTTACCTCCCTTTCCATATGCACTGGGGACATATGCAGAGAGAGACTGGCCACACCATTCCTGCACATGACCATTGATTAATACTTACCCAGTAACATGTTTAACTAACAGCTTTACCAGTTTGGATCTGGATAAGTAGAAAACTTTTGGAAGTATTTTCAGAAGCAACCAAAACAAACCAAAAACAAAAATGAAAGATTTTACACATACAGTGAGAGGAGAAATCTTTTGCAATGAAATCTTTGTCTGAAAGATGTGCCACTTTCTCTTGCAAACCATCTCCAAGGACCTTTTGTTGTGGCCTACTTACGCTGGCAGACAGGAGCATCTCCACTCCACGAGACACGTGTGCCAGAGACCTCACATGTCCTCTGAGAGCCTCCAACCAACTTGTACCTGGAGTCACACAGAAGGGTTCATTAATTTACATTAAGAGACTTGAACTTTGCAACCCTTATAAGTGGCAGCCAAGACTTCTGACTTAGGAATGAGGTTCCTCCATGTGCAGCTGAAAATCTGCTTCACTCTCATTTGGCAGATGGATTCCACCAGCCACAAGACTCACCCTTTATCACAAGTGTAATTGACTTTGGATCCCAAGAGGAGGTCTGTCAGGACAATGGCTCGGCCATTCTCTGGATCCCGTGGGTTAGCACATTGTTTTCCTAGGAGGTAATGCCAGTCACTGTTAGTCATAGAGTCGTAGACCGGTTTGGGTTGGAAGGGAGCTTAAAGCTGATCCAGTTCCAACCGCCTGCCATGGGCAGGGACACCTTCCACTAGAGCAGGGTGCTCCAAGCCCCTGTGTCCAACCTGGCCTTGAGCACTGCAGGGATGGGGCAGCCACAGCTTCTCTGGGCACCCTGTGCCAGCGCCTCAGCACTCCCATAGTACAGAATTAGAAATGGGTCTTGCAGTAGAAGAGCGGGATACTGAGTCAAATTAAACTGTGATCTTCCAAATACTGCACTGTTATCCGAACCACAAAGCTGTTTTGCAGGATTGATCACTGTAATTAGTCTTTCCTTCAGACGGAATTGCTTTAGAAGGCATGAGCTCGGGATAGTAAAGTAGTCGTGAGAATGACTAACACAGAGAGCAGGCTGCATAAAGAAACCTGGAAAGCTAGGAAAAGATGAAAATCCAACACTTTTTCAACCCTTCCAGAACATACTTTTACAGAACTCCAGTGCCACAGACCACGTCCTGTTCTCGAGGCACATGATGGCTGGTGACATCTCGATGTGCTGGGTGTACCCAGGCCGGCACATGTATTCCACCGTCCTCCCCACGGGAAAGATGGTCTGGTTTCTGTACAGCTCCTTCAGCTCAGCAAATGCCAGCCGGGTCGGTGCATTGCAGCCAGCTACCAAGGAAGATAAGTCAGCTCATTGTTAGAGGAGTCAAGAAAAAGAGGAGCTGGGAGAAGTGGGGGTCAGGTTAATGTCCATAGCACGGTTGGAACACTTGCCCTGCTCGCAGACTGGCATGGGTGGCTCCCAGGTGCTATTTAGTTGGCATTGTACCACTTTGTGGCCACGTATTACATAGCCTGGCTCACACTCAAAGGCAACGGTGTCCTTGTATGTGTAGACGGTCCTAGGAGACACTATTCTCCCATTCTGGACCCATGGGATAGGACATCTTCCCTCTGGAAAAGAAGGGCAGGTCTTCAACATGGGCATTTATGCTGTGTGTGGCTGCAAAGCCTCTGAGGGTTACAATCCCTTTTATGACACGAGTCTGAAAGTAATTTCCCCATAGATGACGCACAAAATATTGAGTGATGCTGAACGTTGAGGTGAGACCCAAGCTGAACTGTGATGCTGGAGGCAGCGAGGTGCTCCTTCAGCCTCCCCTCCTCTGCCTGGCCTTAACTGCAAAGCAGCCCTTGAAGCTCCTGCCCTGGCAGGCACATATTGCAGTTGCCTGGGGGTGTCCTTGTCTTTCTGAATATGAAGCAGTAGGCACAGAAGGATTCCACCCAAGTACCTGCACGTGCACGCTCAACCCTACCTCCACACAACGGTGGGGGCCCACTCCACACGCCGTTCTTCCCATCCAGGGTAGTGCAGTAGATGGAGGGCTCTCCATGGAGCTGATATCCAGGGTTGCACACGTATGTTACAGCAGTGCCAAAGTGGAATTCATCCAGCAGCCTGCCTGTGTGCTTCCCATTGGGAATGTCTGGAGGTGGCTCACAAGGGATACCTGCAGAGGAGCAGAACAAGGCTTCTGAGTTCAAAGTACTTGAAATCCCTCAGTCTGTGGGGCATAAACACTTGGCCTAGAGATGGAGTAACTGCAATGAAGTGACCTCCTAGGGGAGGCCTTGTAGGCAACTGGGTTCCATCTCCCTGGCTGGCAATTTCTATGACAGAAAGCAGCCCAGCAAGACAAACCTCTCCAGAGAAACCCCTACGTGCTTTATCTTTTGTACTGTTTAAGAAATAAAAGGAAAACAAATACTTTCTATTCCTGCCTTGTACTGCTGAAAATGCTCCACCTTTCTGTAATCCATTAAGCTTTGAGATCTTGTACCTGTTCCCAGAACATTTTCTTACAACATCAAAGCGTTCTGATATGTTTCATGCCCCCAGAGCATAGAAATTACCCGTGAAAGCTTTGATTGGAAAGATTTGTCAGTCTCTACTGGAGAATATTAACTGAATCCATGCAGACCCCTGGAACTGAAAGCTACTTACGCTGACAAATGGGAACGTTGCCGCTCCATGCAACACGTCCACCAGAAATCTCACATCGTCTGCTGGCTTGTCCAATTAACCTGTGCCTGGTGTTCAAAGGATTAAACATTCATCCCATGTCATCACAGTTTAAGTTACTCCCTCCTCACAATCACCTCGTCCAGAGCCCTTCTCCAGCCTTGGCAGCCCCCTTTAGGCACTGGAAGACAGTTATAAGGTCTCCCCAGAGCCTTTTCCAGGCTGAACAAGCCCAGCTCTCTCAGCCTGTCTTCATGTATATGTAAGACAGTGAACATCTTATGTGATTTACAGGTACAGGACTCGATAAAGCAGCTTCTGATAGAATCCATTGATTGGGAATGACTGAATAGGGGTAAAAGAGGGAGGCTTGCCTCGTACCTCTCTCTTTGCTGTTTTAAGCAGTAGCCAAAACCAGGACTTACCCTTTTTCACAGCTGTAGTGCACTGTTGACCCAAACAGGAGATCTGTCAGGAAACTGATTTTCCCATTCACAGGTTCACCAGGGTGGCTGCATTTTCTCCCTGGGGGAGAAAAGAACCTCATTGTAGGCTTCTGTCTGTCTCTACCATGGAGCAGCAGATGCAACTCTTACTCCAGTAACCCATTCACACTTAGTTACCCCCAAAACAGGTTTCGAATAGCATGAAGTTACATGGCTTTACTAGTCACATACTCTTGGAAGACCAGAACAACAGGAAGGCTTATGCAGCATGGACAGAACCTAGCACCTAATTCCTTCTTGAACAACGGACACCAAATCAAGGAGCTATTCACTTTTACAGAACTCTAGTGCTTCTGACCACACTCCGGTCTCAAGGCATGTAATAGTAGGTGACATTCCTGGTTGTTTTGCATATCCAGGGTGGCAAGTGTATTGCACAGTCTTCCCCACAGAAAAATCAATCTCATTTTTATGCTCCTCCTTTAGCTCAGCAAAGTGTAACCTTGTAGGAGGCCCACAACCACCTATTGAGAGAGAAAACAGACATGAGAATCAGGCAGGACAAGCATAGAAAGAACGCTGTTCTGAGGAAAGCTCTTTGCTTTGCCTTGTAGAAGGGATTATTTGGATTAATATAGCCATTACTAAACAAACACAACATAATTTCCCAAAGGATTCCAGAGGATCAGATTCTTCTTACCAGGATATAGTTCAATCTTCCACTCACAGGTTTAACCACACTTTTTTAAGAGGTTTAGGGGATATAAAATAGCAGTGTACCCTGAGGCAGCTATGTCATGATTTACCTGGAAGTCCAGGCCTCTTTGAGAGTCCCTGGTCACGGGAAAGTCTACCACAGATGGGAACAGGGGGGTGCCAACTGCCATCCTCCTGGCAGATGACTTTAGCACTGCCTTGCAGGCTATAACCATCATGACATTGAAACATCACCGCTTGCCCGGGTGTGGAGAGAAGTCCTTCACCATCCACTCGCCTCCCGTTCCGTATATAGGGATGTACACAGACAGCAGCTGTTAATATTGTAATGACAAAATCAATGTCATCTCTATAAACTTCCCCACCCCACCTCTGCAATAGAAGGGCTGGAAATTCGTTTTTACCATGCACCACTCTCTATGGGATTAACCTTCTCTGAGAAACTGGTTGCAGTGGTCAGGGTCTGCTGTCCCCCTCACCCAAGGGGACAGACCATAAACCCACCTTCACAGCGAGGCCTGGGCTGGCTCCAGTTCCCTGATGCTTTGCAGAAGACAACAGCGTTTCCAACCAGATAGTAGCCAGGATCACACGTGTACGTTACAGACATCCTCATGGTAAAAAATGCTTTGCCTTGGCCATTGTGACTTCCATGGGGGATCTCTGGAGGCATGGGGCACGGCTGGACTGCAACAGGGAGACAGGACGTGTTAACTCAGTGAGAGAACAGTGTGCAGGGGAAGGAGAGTCGCTGTGGTGATGGGTTAAAGCCCATCACACAATGGCTCTGCCTGCACACTCTGCTCCTGCCTGCAAGGAGCACCTGCAGGCAGGGCCATCAGTGGGCACCCACACTCACCCCTCTCGCAGCGGAGCACCGGTGGATCCCAGGTCCCCCCGGGCTGGCACTGAGCCTCGTGGCTGTCCTCTGCCTCGTAACCAACATCGCAGTCAAAACGCAGCGTCTCTCCAGCTCTGTAGGTGCTCTGCAGCTCATAGACCTTCCCGTTCTGCACCTTGGGCATCTCACAGCCGATTGCTGTGGGGAACGTGGACAGCAGCCTTCAAACCTCAATGCGTGGGCCAGATCCTGCACACACAGCTCGCACCCTTCTCATCACTGCTGCAAGCCTGTCTGCACTGTTCCTACATCCGGAATATCCAGCATCCTTTCCTCCAGCCCCACACCTCGCAGTGCATCCCCCACCCACCTTCACAGCGGGGCAGGGGCCAACTCCACATCCCAGCATCCGTGCAGCTGATGGACACGTTCCCAACCGGAGCGTAGCCATCCTGGCAGCTGTAGTGCACAGTCACTCCATGGGGAAACCTCTCCATGGACTGTCCGTTGTGCAGCCCATTGGCAATGTTCGGTGGCTGAGGACACGTCACCTCTGGAGAGGGAGGGGAAAAGCCCATGAGAGTTGTCTGGGAGAGGTGATGCCAGAGAAATAGCGCAATTCAAACCCCTGCACGCCAGGCAAGGGAAAGGCGAAGGGAAAGGGCAGGGGGCTCACAGCCCAGGTCTGCCTGACAGCCAGTGTGGGTGCCCTGTCTCTCCTCTGACTTTTCTGGAGAAGGAACGTTGAATGGATTCATAATCATCCATCTCACCTCCCCCGAAGGCTATGTCACATCCCATGCCCGTGCCTGGTCCCCAGCACTGTCACCAGCTCTGCCTGTGTGCGTTGCAGCCAGAGCACCGGGAGGAGGGTGCTGGCCTAAACACCCCTTAGGACTTGGTCTCTCATGAAGTGATGAGCCAGTTCCTGGATGTACACTGAGGGTTCCCCACCAGCCACCCCCAGCATGAAAGGGGCAGCACATGCGGCCACAGGGATACAGATCTCCGGATTCATGGACGTAAGCATGTTCTTTACATATAATTAAACTGCATACTTCATTAAAAGAGAATTTAATCCCTCACTGAAGGTCCCAGGGGCAATGGTCAGGGTCTACCATGTGCTCAGAGCCACACTCTAAGCTTCTTGCCGAAGGGGACAGACCATAAACCCACCTTCACAGCGAGGCCTGGGCTGGCTCCAGTTCCCTGATGCTTTGCAGAAGACAACAGCGTTTCCAACCAGATAGTAGCCAGGATCACACGTGTACGTTACAGACATCCTCATGGTAAAAAATGCTTTGCCTTGGCCATTGTGACTTCCATGGGGGATCTCTGGAGGCATGGGGCACGGCTGGACTGCAACAGGGAGACAGGACGTGTTAACTCAGTGAGAGAACAGTGTGCAGGGGAAGGAGAGTCGCTGTGGTGATGGGTTAAAGCCCATCACACAATGGCTCTGCCTGCACACTCTGCTCCTGCCTGCAAGGAGCACCTGCAGGCAGGGCCATCAGTGGGCACCCACACTCACCCCTCTCGCAGCGGAGCACCGGTGGATCCCAGGTCCCCCCGGGCTGGCACTGAGCCTCGTGGCTGTCCTCTGCCTCGTAACCAACATCGCAGTCAAAACGCAGCGTCTCTCCAGCTCTGTAGGTGCTCTGCAGCTCATAGACCTTCCCGTTCTGCACCTTGGGCATCTCACAGCCGATTGCTGTGGGGAACGTGGACAGCAGCCTTCAAACCTCAATGCGTGGGCCAGATCCTGCACACACAGCTCGCACCCTTCTCATCACTGCTGCAAGCCTGTCTGCACTGTTCCTACATCCGGAATATCCAGCATCCTTTCCTCCAGCCCCACACCTCGCAGTGCATCCCCCACCCACCTTCACAGCGGGGCAGGGGCCAACTCCACATCCCAGCATCCGTGCAGCTGATGGACACGTTCCCAACCGGAGCGTAGCCATCCTGGCAGCTGTAGTGCACAGTCACTCCATGGGGAAACCTCTCCATGGACTGTCCGTTGTGCAGCCCATTGGCAATGTTCGGTGGCCGAGGACACGTCATTGCCTCTGGAGAGGGAAAAGAAATTGCCCCTGTGGGTCAGCTCTTTGCCTTTCTGTGTGCTACTGCTTGGGTAATAACTGGAATTCTCCTCTGCCATCCCCATGTCCCTCCCCATCTCCTTTCCTCTGAGCTGTTTCTGCCTCTTCAGAGCCAACCTGCAGCACTTGGGTTTGAGCAGACAAGTGAGGGGAAGAGATACGTCCCGGCTTTGCTTTCCTACTGCGTTTGAGGGGACACAAGAGGGAACTTTCCCCACGGCTCCGCCACTTTGGGACACTTGCCCTTTTTGCACAGCGGCAGAGGTGGGATCCATCTGGAGTCAGGTTGGCACATGCTGGTGTGTGAGCCATGCAGGGTGTACCCGGTGTTGCACGTGAAGCGCACGGTGTCCCCCGTCCTGTAGATATACCGGGCAATGGATACTCTCTTCCCATGCTGGATGTATGGGAACGGGCACTGGGCACCTGGAAAAGGGAGAGAAATCCAATGTCTTTTACCTGCACAGCTCCTAAGCAGTTCCTGCCGGCGCTGGTTTGCTGTGCTGATGGTGTCCACGCAGCTTGGTGATCCCTGAGCAATGGGATGTGGTGGAGGCTGCTGCTGCTGGGGCTGCAGGACCCCTCCGTGCACTGCCAGAGATCCCCAATGCTTCCTCTGCTCACAAAAGCCAGATGTCCAGATTTCACATCAATCACCTAGTGAGGCCAAGAGTCTTTCATGGCCTTTCTGCATGCTTCTAGCTCATGAGCTGGGTCTGATCTGACTGGGAAAACATTAGCAGGACTATCCAGGAGCAACCTAACTGCAGTGAAGGGCTCTGTGCCCCTGGGGGCATGCAGCTATGCAAGAGGCAAGCAGGGGATGCACAGTGCACCACTGTGATAATGCAGGGATGGACCCAATCAGTGAGGGCAAAGCCTCAGAGGCATAGACCTGCCTGTCCCCCTTACCTTGAGCCTCAGGCGCAGTGGCGAGGAGCAGAGCAGAGATGCCCAGGAGGCGGAAAGCGAAGGCAAGCACCATGCTCCAGTCCCTGGCGCAGACTGCAGCTCTCGGGGGGGGGCTGCAGGAAGATATGAGCACCCCAGTTCCCTCCTCACGCGGAAACTGCTGCAGCTGTGGGGCTTCCCAGGAATGCAGGATGGGAACCTGTGGGCTTCCGGGCACCACCACTGGGGAGGCTGCAGGTCCCACAAGCTGCTTATGCTGCTGGTTTTGGCCAGGAAGGATGGGCCCCTGGAACACACGGGCGTCTGTGACAGAGGGTGGGTGCAGCACAGAGGTGCTGTTAGCTGCACTGTGCATGCAGTGGAGAGCATCCTCGGGTAGGGAAAGCGGGGCAGAGCCTGCATCATGTCCCCAGGTGCTGACTGCAGCCCTTCCCATCACCCAGCTGAATGGGCACAGTTTGTCTGCCACAGGATGGGAAGGACAGAGCAGGACATTCCCACCTTCTGCACCCATGGGACTGGGTCAAGGCTCACACACCACCCTGCAGGCATGGACCCAGATCCCCCTGGCTTGACCTGGCCGCTCTAGGACTCATCCTAGTCTCATCAGCACCATCCCATGCTGCTGGATGGAAGAATAAAACCCCATAGACAGGACTTCTGATATAGAAGCTGTCACAGCAACCTCCATCTCCCCACCTGCTACAGCAGAAGATGCTTTCTAAGCCTAAATGAAGCAGTAAGATACACATTACTCCATTCTTTTTATCCCTTTTATTGACAGGGAGCTTCCAATATTTACATAGCAAACATTTATACTCAGCTTCTAAAGTAAAATTATGTACAACTCAATTATAAACACAGTAAATCAGCTCTCTTCAACAGTAAATGGTAGTGATGAGACCCATAAGCTCTATCACAGCATTCACAGTCCCTTCCATATGGTTACAGGGAGACCAATTCAGGCTGATCCCCAAATCAGGTATTAAATCATTTGGAAAAACCACTTGGGACTATACAGAGGAGGAACAATTGTGTTGGGATTAGAGTGCCAAAACAGAACCCAGCACTAAGCTACGAGGCTTTACATTGTGTTTTGTTCACCTCAACATCCACACAGCTTATGGGAGGAGATAGATAAAAATAAGCAAGACTGGCTTCTGAAAACAGGATCTCAGCGAGAGCTGACTGGACAGTGCTCTTCTGGGAAGGGAGAACTTTGTGGGTCTATTTGGAACAAGACAAGTGACAGCTATTTGAGTTTTTCCCCCTTTCATTTGCCATTAACAAATTAACAGGAAATCAAGGGCAAAAATGCAGAAGCAAAAAAAGATGCAGTAGACACATTTCAAACACTTCCTGTTCCCAACTGCACATCACAAGAAGCTCAGATGGGTTATTCACCTTCTGCATCAGACAAAACCCCAAACCTCAAAGTCTTGCTTTACCAGCAGCTAAAAGTCCTGGCATCTCCAGCTGGATTCAAGCTTAACAGGTTCAAATTGATCACAGTTTTGTTTCCCTAATAAGCAGCACTCCCAGGAACCCTTCAAATCTGGATTTCATTTTACATGATGCTATGTACCTCTTTAGCTTACTAAGAGATCATTTAGCAGAGTCAAGTTAAAACCAGGCAAGGACACCAGCACCACACAGTGGGCTTTCATCAGCCAAATAAAATCAAGGGCACTTTTGCATGTGTCTTTGGCTGAGGTGAGTTGGGCCCCATTATCCAAGTTGTCCTCATGGCACTGCCAAAGCCCGGCTCGAGCTGGGGATGGGAGGAGAGCTTCCACACTCACTTCCACCCACCTTTGCAAACCATCCTAAACACAACGAGCAACTAAGGTCAGGTAAAACAGGATGAAAACAAAGCACACAAAAGACATGGGCTTTGTGGCCCACTGGATTAAATTAAGGCTTTGGCTTGAGGTGCCCCTGCACCAACCCAGGGTACAGCATCACAGCAGTCCTGAGGCACCCTGGGGCTGAGCCAGCTTGTCGGGGTGCACAGCACCACCTGAAAAAGCCTTTTCAGTGCAAACTCAGCAGCATCCCCCCATCAGCCGCCCCAGGGAGGTGATGCGCGAGGAGAAGTGAACAGATTCACGTGCAGCAGCTTCCTGATGCTGGGCAGCATCTGCCAAGACACCTGCAAGTTCCACATTCAGCACAGATACCTCAAGCCCATGAATGTGCTCCACTGGCCTCAAGCACCCCCCTCTCTGTCCTTCATGGGGCTTTCAGCCCACTGAAAGCTTCAGGAAAGCACAAAGCCATTGCAGAGACAGGGTGCTTGTGTGAGGTACCTGCAGAAGAGCCTCAACTGATACAAAAGGTAGTGCCAGGGCAGAGCTATTCAGCTGTAGTTTAAAGCTAACTCAAGCTAACAGCAAGAACAGCAGCTCTTTGTAATAAGGCATTTAAATTGTTTTCTCTCCAGTTAAGTTCCTGATGCGTATTTCCTGATGTGCTATTTCACAGCAGCTCAGACTCACCTTGAACCATTGCTTTTGTATGAACATTTTCGGTGCCTTCAGTACTCGCAGACTGAAGCATTCTCTTTGTATCAAACCATTTTTTAAGGGATGTATCACCCGAGTGAAAACATTCACTGTTAATCCTCTTGGCAGCACTCTCCACCTCAGAAGACCCCAAGTCCTGACCAGGACCAGGCACAATGTGACCCTAGGGGGCTGAGAAACTGAACATGTGGCAGTACCTGAAGTGAAGGGTTTTCTTGAGCCTACTCTATTGCAGCATGAAGGTCTTTGGCATCACCGCAGCTTCACACAGGGATAACTGCACTTGATTCCTAAACAGCATTCCCAGCCTCCCAGCCTGGTACTCAAGTTGCTTTGTCCTTCAACATTTGTTGGCTGCTGCTTCAAAACCAGTTTCATAGGAGGGGAAAAGGGAGCACTGGAATTGGCATGATCAGGTCCAACACAGCTTTAGGTGCCTCCTGCTGTGCCTGCTCCCTAATCTAGATGTCCATAATAAGCATTGCCAGCAGGAGGGGGAAGATCCCTACAAGAGACAGATAAGAAACTTCAGTTTCATTATACATTCAGCTCTCTTTTCTCTCTGTACTCTTTTGCCTCCCCTTCCTGTTTTTACAGCATGATCTTAAAGCAACAGTATAAATATGACAAAGGGAAGGCTTTTAAGTCTATTCCAAACAGAATATCCAGGAGACAACAACATAAAGATGGGCAGGAGCACAGTACACGGGTGCAGGAATGGGTATGACTTACCAGCAATGATCATGCTTGCTCCACCTGGAAGGGAAGCAAACCAAAATGTGAAACTCAGCACGCAGTCGGCACAGTAACACATCAAACTACACCGGAGGCTCAAATCTGAGCCAATGCACATGGAAGACAATTCAAGCAACACATGGAATGGGACCCCAAACATCTCCATGGATGTTCACCTGTTAAAACCCAGATGTATTTACATTTCTAACACGTGAGTCTGTGCCACAATCTGTGTTCTTTGGCACTACATTTTAACTGAAGCTGTTTCAGGAAGAACCAAAGACTTCCTACTTGGTAGAATTATGTGATTTGAGGATTCAGAGAGGAAGGAGTGAAATAGAAGACAAAGAGGCAACAAGACAGACACAGACATTGTCACCTCTGCATTCAGGAGCAGGCTTGTTCCAGTCTCCCCAGGATTTATCTCCTGCAATGCACTGAAGAAAGGCTGCTCCAGCAAGGGTGAAGCCCTCCTTGCATTTGTAAGCTACAATGGTGCCGTGAGAAAAGCCCATTCCCTTTGTACCATTGTGCATCCCATTCTCAATCCCGGGGGGCTCTTCACAGAGTGAGTCGGGGAGCAGTCCTACAGGAGGGACAACAGCAAGAGTTGGACTTGTTCAGCCTGGAGCAGAGCAGATGGCTGCCCCATCCCGGGCAGCATTCAAGGCCAGGTTGGACGGGGCTTGGAGCAAGCTGCTCTAACAGGAAGTGTCCATGGCAGGAGGTTGGAACTGGATGAGCTTTAGGGTCCTTTCCAAAACAAACCAGACTGGGATTCTATGACTCTAAGGAGCACTTCTCCTAACTGGAAAGGGGGGAGGAGGTACAGCCAAAAGTAGGGACTGAAAATACTTTGGGCTTTCTTGCTTGGTACTGCATGTTAGACTCCAATCAACCTTCTCATGTTTGGCAGCTCACTGGGCAAGTACAGAGCAGGAGAGGGATGAGAAACAAAGGCAAAGGAATGAGGGGAGAAAGAAAGCATTTACCTTTGCATTCAGGGGCTGGGCCACTCCATTGTCCCTTCAGGTCTTCATCCGCTGTACAGTGAATTGTGGCATCTCCAATAAGAGCAAATCCTTCATTACAGCTGTAGGTTACAGCCATGCCAAAGGTGAAGTCTCTGTTCCCATTGTCGAGCTGCCCATTCGTGATACGGGGAGGTGGTAAACAGCGAATAACTGCATGGAAAAGCAACAAGAAGAGCATTTCTATCAAATATGACACTGAGGTCTAGTTACTAAACCCAAGGCCTCACTGCACAAATTACTGTTGAAATCCTGAATTTTACACTGGATTAAATTAAGAAGCACCAGTAAGAGCAGCCCAAGCCCAGCATCAAGGCAGCTACACCAGTGCAGTTCCAACTACTCTCTTAATGGCTCTGTGCAGGGTTTCCCCCTCTTACTTTCACAGTACGGAGGTGCTGTATCCCAGTCGACTCCTTTTCCTGATACCACACATTTGGCATAAGGTGACTTCTTTAGTTTATACCTAAAGAAAGGGAAAGTTCAGTGCTTTCCAGACAACAACCCAGAAAGGGTCTTCCCTGCCTCTCCAGCATTGCATGCAGGCATGTTCTTAACCAGAGCTTGTCCTTGCTATGAAATGGGATTCTGGCCATCTCACAGCCACTCAATACAGGCATGAGTAAGAGCTGAACTGAAGCAGTTCAGGCCTTTACCAAGCACACGCCTGTTGCCAGATGCTCAGCTCACTGAATACATAACATACAGTTTTACTGGGGACTAGCATTAGGAAACCAGGGAGGGAAGAGGGTGGATATTACTGTCTGTGGTACCTGAGTTCTACCCCCAGAATTGATCCCTTTTAGGCAGTGATGCACTCACCCTGGATGACAGATGAATGTCACCACTGTCTCAAACAGGAAACTGTCTGCAGTGACATTCCCATTCTCTATCATGGGAGGAGCACATTGCTGTCCTAGAGAAAAAGAAAACGGCACGGGAATGACTTCAAACCCAAGACGGGCATGACCCAGATTTCAGAACAGCACCTCAAGCTTGTACAGATCACCCACACTGTCAAAAGGAGAGGAAGATAGATACTCACGTATGCAGAAGGCCGCGTCTGCAGACCAAGTTCCATTGCGCAGACAAGTGACAACAGAGGACTTCCCACTGGCTGCAGTATAACCTGGCTTGCACTGATACTTAAGCTCGGTTCCAGCAACAAAGCCCTCAGCCACATCACTTGTTAACTCAGCAAAAGGGAAGTGTGGAGCAGGACCACAGTGGACTAACAAGTGGAGACAAAAGCAAGGTTAGTTACAGAAGAGTACCCAAAGGGTCTGCAACAACAGCAGTGAACTGCGTGTTTGGAGCACACAACATCTTGATTTTGTTTAAATCTCAGTGTCTGGGATACAGTTTGCACTCAACCTATTACCAAACAGCAGCATACGTCACAGTTTGCTTAACTGGATGCAAGTTAAGATGTAGATGGGGAGCAGAGGGATTCGCCTGTGCTGAACACAAACCCAGTCTGCAGCACCATGATTTGGAAGCCAAACACCCCCTCCACCAGGTGGGAAAGCGATGAAACAAGTCTCTCGGGTGTAGAAGGAGATTTTACTCAGCCTGGAGAAAAGGCCTTAGAGCAGTTCCCAGTGCTTAGGACCCAAGTCTGCATGCTCTGCAAGAGCACAAGTACACAAGGGTCAGAAGCAATTAAGACTTAATTCATTGCAATTTGCTTGGACTCACATGGGTCACACGTTGGCAGAGGTGGCTCCCACGTACTGTCTGCTTCACATGTAACTACACTGCTACCATTCAAGAAGTGACCAGGATTGCACTCAAAGGTCACTGTATCTTTATACACATGCCTAGTGCCAAAGCCAGATAACCTTCTCCCATTTTTCACTTCTGGATTTTCACATCTGACCACTGAAAGTGAAGAGAAGACAACAAGAGTATGTGTTAGCAGAAGGGAAAGCAATGCAGTGGCACCAGAGATATTGTGCAAGCAGCTTCCGAAGGAAACTGCTGTTCCTTCACTTTGAGAGAGGCAGATCCCCAGCACGGTGCGAGTCCTCCATGAACAGAGATGCCATTTAGGGACTGCACACACAAGAGCTTCCCTTCTCATTTGCAGGAAGCCCTGGCCATGGGCAGGGAGAAGGAGGTTTTCTGTGGGCTGAAGAATCCATTGAACCAAGCTCTGCCTCTGATTGCTGTATTAAACTTCCTGGGAATCCTTTTAGACTCAAATCAACCTTCTCATGTTTGGCAGCTCACTGGGCAAGTACAGAGCAGGAGAGGGATGAGAAACAAAGGCAAAAGAATGAGGACAGAAAGAAAGCATTTACCTTTGCATTCAGGGGCTGGGCCACTCCATTGTCCCATCAGGTCTTCATCCGCTGTACAGTGAATTGTGGCATCTCCAATAAGAGCAAATCCTTCATTACAGCTGTAGGTTACGGCCATGCCAAAGGTGAAGTCTCTGTTCCCATTGTCGAGCTGCCCATTTGTGATACTGGGAGGTGGTAAACAGGGAATAACTGCATGGAAAAGCAAGAACAGGGTCAGAACAGCAGTAAATCACCCAAACTACCTGCAGCTGACAGCCCCTGTATTCAATTTGCATTCCCACCTCATGGAGATCACTTGTTTGTGGAAGAGACAAGGAGTCAGTCTCATTAAAAGCTAATGGAATTTGCATTAGGAGCCAAGAAGAAACCATCCACCTGCCATTCCCAGATTACCAGTTATACTGTAATAGCTTCCAAGAAGAGATGTACACAAAACACTGAAGATCTGCTTACTGACACAGTCTGGAATCTTCTCCCAAATAACTTCATTGTTTTTAAAGATACATTGCGCAGATGATGCCCCAAGTAATCGATACCTAAGAAAAGAAAAGGTTCAGGCTCTTTGGAAAAAGTGGGAAAAACTTGGGAAACTCAGAAAGTTACAGCTTTAAAGGGATTATCTGGAGAAGCTGATGTAAAAGCAGATAGCCCTCCTATAAAACAAATACCTAAAGTAATGCAAAATACGATGCAGGTAGAAGAAACAGCACTTGCAGTGAGTGCATGCAAGCTCACAGGACCACAAGCAAGACAGCATCCCCCCTAAAGCCTGTCCAACCCAGTTGCTGTGCAGCAGTAGATCCAAAGAGCAACTTCATTTCTAAGCAGAGCTATGTGTCACTGATGTACTTTCAACTGCTCCCTTCCCTCTGGGCTCTCCTGCCCGGAAGAGTGTAGGTCCCAGCTATTAAAAGGCTCCGAGTCCCTCATGGGTGCTATCTCTAAGCATCATCTCCCCAGGAGCCCAAGCCAACACTTACCCAGTGTTACAACTGTAGGTTACTGTGGCCCCAAACAGGAGATCTGTTGTGTACTCAAACTTCCCATTCATGATGTCCGGTGGTCCACACGACCTCCCTGGAAGGGCAAGTGGTCAGCATCACCTTCATTATTACATGTATAACAATAAAGGTATATTTCACACATATATATTTCATAATGAAACAGGCGAGAGTGCTGCTCACACACAAACAGAAAGGAAATAAAAGTAGAGATAAGGCTAAGAGCAAACAAAAAACCAAGACACACAGTGAGAAAGGAAACTGGTAAGAGCCCAGTGGTCTTGGTCCAAAGGGAAGGAGAAGGGGATAGGTACTGACTCCAGCACCAGTAAAGACGCATTACCAGGAGGGCAGCAGACTCCCACAATCTTTTCCACACCATCCCTCGTTTCTGTGCAAATCTATTATAGCTTTTACGCTATATCACTGGGTGGTAAAGTCATTAAGAAAGACAGAGATCATCTCCCAGAGATTAAAGTTTCTAAGGAGGTGGGCATGCAGGGTGAGAACAAGTGCCCCAAAATCAGTACCCCGGAGCATCCTTCACAACTGTCTGGGGTGCAGCAGGGATCCCCCCAGTCCCAGGAGCCCTCGAGGGAGGAACCCACCGATGCAGAAGGCGGGGTCCACCGACCAGCTGGAATTGGAGACACAGGTGGCTATTGGTGACTTGCCACTGGCCATCGTGTACCCTGGGCGGCATTTGTATCTCAGCGCGGCCCCGACGGTGTAGGACTCCTGCAGGGACCCCGTGGGCTCCGCAAAGGCAAACCGCGGTGGCTGCGCGCAGTCCCCTGCGGGCAGAAGGGATGATGAAGAGGGGGATCTCGCCTCAGCCCTTCCCCACACACCCACGGCCCCTGCCCCATCCCCATCCCTACTCCTCTCAGACCCTTCTCGCGGTCCTGGTTCCCCGCGTCCCCGCTCACCGCAGGCTCCGGGCAGCATCAGCAGCGCCGCAAGGAGCCAACGCAGCGCCATGCCCGAGCCCCCGCGGAGCTCCGCTGCGCAGCCCAACAGCCCTCTCCTGGCCGGGAGGGGCTCGACCAGACCCGGATCTCGTCACGGCTGTAGCACGATTAAGGGGAAGGGTTGCGGCTGTGAAGAGAAGCGGGGCTTGGGCTCTGCTGAGCCCGCGGGGCAGTGGTTCCCACGCCGCGGTCGCTTTCTCCCTTGTTGGTACGAAATGACCCCGCTTAACAGCCGACAAACAGCGCGGTGCTGGGATTCATGGCTTCCTCCCAGCTCTCCCCGGTGCTAAAGAAGGGTTGTTCTAACCTTGGAGCTTATTAACCCAGCCCACATCCTGCCCAGCCCACGACCTGCCCGAAGTGATGCCGCAGCTGCGCGGGAGTGTTTGCGCTGGGAGGTGCTCAGCTCGAGAGCAGATCGAGGCCACCCTCGGTCCTCTTCGAGAGCACTTGTCGGCTTCCCTGTGTTGCACCTTGCCCACATCTCGCCATTGCACCTCTCCATCAACCAGCTGAGGTTTAGGGGGAGCTGGAGGCACCCAGCTCGAAGGGATGGTCGAAAGGGGATGTCCTTAGTGGCATTGATTAGTGGTGGTCTTAACAGTCCCGGGGTAACAATTGGACTTGAGCATCTTAAAGGTTTTTTCCAGCCTGGTTGATTCTATGATTCCATTGCCTCTCCTCCTCAAAGCACTATCAGATTTGTAGCCACAGCACAAGCCCAAGGAAGTGTGCTGTGTACTGGTTTGATGACAGCAGGATCAGTCACTGCACCTTTCAGTCCTACCCATGACAGTGTCTTTTGGCAGAACACCAATAGATTCAGTCTCTTGGCAAACACCAACAAAGCAGAAGGGTGATTTTTACAGCTTCTATACCACCACTCTTAGTTTTGGCCCGAAAAGCAGTACAAGGAGTACAAACCAACAGGGAGTAGATAATAGTTTAATCCTTGAGTCTCTTGCTGGAGCTGCAGCCTGGTGTTTTGGGTGTGGGAATACTTGGGGTTGGACGAGGGAATGATGCACCTGGAGAGAAGCACATTGCTCAATACTGGAAACAGGCTCCGCTCCAGCAGCAGCACCTGGTTCCTAGGAAAAGCCAGGCACCAGGACAACACCGCAGCACAACAGCAGCAATTACCTGATTCCATCTGGTGAAGAGTGAGGCAAAAAAGCCTTTAAAGTGCTCTATGAGAAGTTTGATTAGTCAATATCGGAAAACCCAACCCCCAGGATATTGCTTCTTTTAAAGCTGACCATATCCTGGGCTGCATCAAAAGGAGCATGACCAGCAGGTTGAGGGAGCTGATCCTGCTCTTCTACTCTGCTCTCGTGAGACCTCCCTTTGACTGTTGTGTGCAGTTCTCGTGTCCTCAACATAAAAAGGACACGGAACTGTTGGAACAAGTCCAGAGGAGGCCACGAGGATGATCAGGGACTGGAGCACCTCCTGTATGAAGATAGGAGGAGAAAGTTGGGGCTGTTCAGCCTGGAGAAGAGAAGGCTGCGTGGAGACCTCATAGCAGCCTTCCAGTATCTGAAG
>JAOEHY010045253.1:0-19399 GCA_025447955.1 Psilopsiagon aurifrons
GGAAGGCTGCTATGAGGTCTCCACACACCCTTCTCTTCTCCAGGCTGAACAGCCACAACTTTCTCATCCTATCTTCACACGGGAGGTGCTCCAGCCCCCTGATCATCCTCATGGTCCTCCTCTGGACTTGTTTCAACAGTTGCATGTCCTTTTTAAGTTGAGGACACCAGAACTGCACACAATACCCCAAGCGAGGTCTCACAAGAGCAAATTAATTTCAAATTAATACAACATGCCTTATGTTAAAAAAGCATAGCTCTGTATCTTGCATCTTGAATGCACAACATGCAGTACAGAAGGACTGTCCATAAATTCAATCAACTCTGACCCTCTGCTCTCCCACTTTCCAACAGCGAGGGAAAAAGGAACTGAGCTGTAAAATTTGTTCTAGGCAGGAACTTGGCATCTGCTATCAAGTCAGAGTAACTCATGTCACTCGAAAACCACAGCTTTGATCTAAACCATAATGGACTAAATCCTGGCAGGCAGTCACATCCATGCACAGGACAGGAGGGATTCTGGTGAAGACTGAATAGGGGGCAGAAAAGTCCCAGATTAACTAGTCCTGGTAGGCTGATGAACTGTTTACACCTGTTTTCCAATGCTAGTAGTAGATGCAAATACTAATTAATCTAATCCTGTGTCTTCCCCATGAAGTACTATTTAATCAAAAGCCTCTGATCACGGCATTCTTTGGTCCCATCCTTTTTGATCAGGAAGCACCTCAGACTTCATGTTGGCGGAAGGCCTTTTGACTGCTCTTTACGAATGCTCGTTACTATCTTCATTTTAGTTAGGACTCACCAACAAACAGCAATTCTATTCTCTCTCAAGCAACTCCCAGCTTTAGAAGATATGCTTGAAGCTAAAACAAGGTGAACTTCCTACTCTCCAATAAAAAACATAAGCAATGCAAATAATGAGAACCAGAACTACAGAAGGAACACCTCATAGTCCACGGCATCCCAAGGATGAATATACTTTTGGAAGAGTAGGATTTGAAAGGGTAGATTCTTCATTTTGGTAGATGTCTCTCATAAACGAACAATGAAATGGGGAGAAATACTAAGATTCGTCATTAAAAATTTCTCCAAAACTACAGACAATTCCATTTTGCTTAAAAACAAAATATCTGCTAAGGTAACAAAATGTGTTTCGTAACATTCTAAGACAGAAGCATTCACAGAATTTACAGTAATAACGAGAAGGGGAAATACCTTCTCATTAGTATTCTTCAGTGCTTTGTTATCTGAAATGCTCTTTTCAAAACACTTCTATCTGTCATCAGAGATTATACTCTTTAGCGGAGAAAGGAATTAGCGTGGCATTTGCCTTGCCTCTCTTCAAACTAATTCATGCTAGTACAGTGCTGATGTCTTCTGTGTTAACCTGCTGTTGGCTTGGTATCAGAAGAAAACTCCACTAGCTTCTACACAGCGAAAACCATATCGGTTTCTGTATTCTCAAGAAGCAGTCAGAAGCATACCATCAAACCCGCAAAAGGGCTGGGATTTACAGAATAGGCCCAGTTCCTACATGACACAAGCCAGATCTAAATGATTGTTCAGTGCTCAATCGCTCAGAAAAGGATCCACCTGTGGATGAAGTCCTTAGTCTATGGTTTTACTCATAATTAGAGATTATTTTGGTTGATGAATTCATAGAGTATCACCTTCTCTTGTTTTCAGAGTTGTCACCTTCCCCAGAATGTATGCAGAACTTAAATTATCTTGGTAGAATAATTCATAGTTGAGATTTCTACGAAATCCATTTTTCTTGTAGAGCAGAATTTCAGGACATGAAGAAACATGAAAGCAATTTGAAGACAGTCATATTACCTACAATACCTTTCTACTGCCTGTCTTGTCCTGGGGAAGAAGCCTTTTGGAACAATAGTCTGTAAGGTAAGTCAAGAATGAAGGCAGGACTTGGAGAAGGCAGTTTTGCTCAGGGGAAAGTTGTAATGTTTTACTTATAATTGGACAGCCACTCCAAACACATCTGTAAGCCCCAGTATTTCCTTCCAGTCATATATGGTTTAGGTAGTGTAATTTTAAAGATATTTAACTAAGTGGTGCATATTTTGCAAAGCAAACACCAACACATAATTACCTCTCATTATTATTTAAAATTGTTTTCAAGCAATTTATTTCCTAAATTACATTACTGTGCAACTGGAACCTTTACAAATGATCATATTGTTTAATTAGCCAGTTTCTCCTAATTTTTCCTATGATTCAGATTTTCAATTAACATTTCATTGTTCTTAAACAGAGTGTAATTACTAGCAGCTCACATGAAATCCAAATCGAAACTGAATCTTTTAACAAACTGCTATTCTGAAAACTCTAAGGAAATACAATGTTTAATAATTAAGCTTTTCTTCGGTTAAAATTCTTACCTATTCCAAATAAAGAACCAGTTCAGCAGTCTATCAGCACAATGCTTCTATGCACAGAAAACAAACTAAAAGTGAGGTAAAAAGCCTAAGCACACAGTGGTCCATGTTTCAGTAACTATACAGAAAAAAGGGGATGTTGCCACCTATATAAAATAAATAAGCAAGCCTGTTCTCACTTTCAGCTTCTGGAAAAGGTAGAAGGCAGAGTTTTAATGTGCTTGAAAATAAAGGTCACAAAGAACATGGCTAAAGTCATGGTGGGGAGGTACCTTTTTCAGAGAAGACACGACTGATTTCTACAATCAGTGGAAATGCTTAGGGGTCAACTCAAGCTTTGGGAGCTACAGCAGGAGATTCTTCCTAAAGATGAAGGAAGCTACTAGAGAAGCAAATATTTCAGATTTGAGAGATATTAATGGGAAATAAGTGGGAGAACTAAGCGGAAGTAAGCTCAGTGAAGCTGAGAATAAAGCAAAAGAACCTGCTATTTTAAGGAAAGGATTCAGTGAGAAGGGCAACTTTAGAATTCAATCTACCCAGGGAATAAGCTGAAAGGGTCTCCTGGGAGTGAAGCAGAAAGGATGGAAGTGTTCTGAAGAGCTAGAAGAGTCTTACTAAATACAATAGCATCAAACTATGCTATTGCAGAGGAAGGGTACAGAGAACAACGATAAACCAATATGACTGCATTTAGAGCTTCTCAGTGACCTCAGAAAAAATAAAATAAAATAAATTTAAAATAAAATAAAATAAACCAAAAACTTAAATAAGGACACCCAACTATGGACAAGAAAAGAGGCACAGCACCAGCATGTTGAAGTGACACTAGAAAGGTTATGGCACAGATGAAGTTATGGTTTGACAAAGACATAAGAGGCAACAAGAAAGGTTAATAGAAGAAATAGGGAAACAGAGTTTACTTCTGTAATGGGAAAAGAGAACACATAATGGATGATGCAGGGAAGTCTGAAGTAATTAATGCCTACCTTCTTTCAGGCATTTATTCTCCCCATCCCAAATTAATTATCCCAGCTTTAACAGCTGAATAGGATAGTGAAGGAGCTAGCTAGGAATTCCTGAGTAAGTCAGAGGCATCTGAATCGGGCCATCTCAGAACTGTTACATGCATTCCTCTAGGAAGTAGCAGAAGATGTCTTTCTGAACCTTACTCACCTCAAAAATATTGTCAACAATGTGTTTTTGTTTAAAGGCAAAAGAATTGGACTGAAATACCTCCTCTAACTAGTTCAGAGCAGGAATTTCTGCCAAAATCTCCTTTCTTAGCAGCTCTCTTGCAGCACAATATTACATTAGGGCCTAAAATAGTGTTCCTAATATTTTGTTGGAGCTGCTCCCCTTTTGCACAAAAAGCTTCACCAGCAAACGAAACGGCAAGAAGAAAAATACCCTTTAATTTAGGTGATTAGATTGCAGGCATCTGGGTCCTCGGCCTTGTCCCAGTGACAGTTCTCTTAGCCAAAGTGAAAGTATGTGGGTGAGAAAGGCAGAAGATGATGCTGAGGTGTATTTCAGATCTGGAAAGTTTGGTTTATACCCCTGAGGTACAGAGAGGAACCAAATGAAGTTCTCCTACATCAAGGGTGAATGCCCGAATGACCAAATTAGTTATTGGATTAGCAAAGAGAAAATTTCCAATTAAGCCTTGGAGTTTTTCCAGCCTCAATTATTTGATGCATTCAAATGCTTCTGAGACTTTAAATCACATTGTTCAGCAAATTTGCTGTTTCTCAGTAAATATAAACACACTCATACAGACCTAATGATTATTGCCTGAAGGTGAACGAAGAAGGGAAGTTATAATTAGTTGAGTCAGGATACAATTCACAGATAAGGTGTTCAGCTGACAGCTACAGCTTTCATCCCCATCATCCCCCTCCTCTCTGGCTTCTTTTAGTGGACACTACTGACGCTGCCAATTGGCAAAGCACTGTGCTTCCCGCACGGCATGGCAGAGCTGCACAGCAGCAGCAGCTACTTCATCAAAATACCATTTACATAGCATAAATACAGAGAATTGGAGCCTATTTTTCATAACTCATGCTTTTATGCTCCATATGTTGCTACCACTGTTCTCACATATTCTCACTTTCTCACTTGCTTGTCCCCCTGCTCATTTTCACATTTGCAATAATAACACCAAGTCATTATTCAGACTTCCTTCTATCAAGCATATGTAGAACACTAATTGGCAACAAAGGGTGAGAACAGCATATTAGCTAATTCTTGAAAATATTTTTTCTTAATGCATCCATTATCTCACTTTTATCAGGCTCACATCTGAGTCAGCAATTTTGACCAGGCTGTTCTTCCAGGAACAATGCAATATTCATGTGGCAACAGTACCACCCACATCATCTTCATATTCAGCGCTCACTGAGGAGGGGAATGAAGCCAGATTTAACCCTGAGAAAAGGTGCGGGAAAAGCAGCGAGGCTGCTTGTCAGATTTGGACTTCATCACCTTATTGCAGCCTTTTAGTTATTAAAAGGGGCTTACAAGAAAGATGAGAAAAGAGTTTAGCAGGACCTGTTGCAATAGGATGAGGGGTGATGGTTTTAAACTAAAAGAGGGGAGATTCAGGCTGGATGTGAAGAAGAAGTTTTTACAATGAGGGTGTTAAAACACTGGCAGAGGCTGCCCAGAGAGGCGGTGGATGTGCCATCCTTGGAGACATTCAAAGCCAAACTGGATGTGGTTCTGGGCAACTGGATCTAGTTGAGGATGTCCCTGCTCACTGCAGGGGGGTTGGACTAGATGACCTTTGAAGATCCCTTCCAACCCAAAATGTTCTATGACCATGTGATTCTGTGATTGTATCATCATTCTTCCCGACTGCAAACCATCAACATATTGTGCGGCACTGAAGCCAGCCTTTCAAGAACTGCTAGTTTGTCTGTCCTATTTCTGTGGCTATAAAACATGTTATGAAAGCTATTTATATGTCCTTCCTTTAAGAAGACTGGAATTTGATAGATATTGATGAAGTTATTTTTTCTCCACCTTTCTCACTGTTTTGCATGAGGAAACCACTGTTACCAAGCTATCATTTTAAAGTGCTAAATTTATATTGTGCCAGGAATTTTGTATTTTCTCTTTAAAGCCAGTAATTTCAAACGTTTCTGGTGTGTGCCAGCTATGCTTTGCTTTGTATTTGAAAGTGAAACTGAAACTACCAAATCTCTTTCACTGCAGGACAAATCCATGCTTGTGGCAAGAGAAGTAAGGTTCCTTGAGCAGCAGTCTGTTTTAAATCTATGCCCATCATCTTGGTTACGTGTGCAACTGAGCTTCCGTAAAGAGCAGCCTCAACATCCTACAGGCCCTGAGCGCCTTTTCCCAGCAGGAAAATGTTGACTTAACAAAGCACAAGCAATGCTGTTCACTTCCAGTTCAAGCATTATGCTTTTTACATGAAAGTACTGGTGTTAGTGACATAGGAACTACCAGTATATGACTATATAAACCTATATGACTACTAGTCCTGTATGACAAGGAATCAAGCAAAACCTGTGAGGCTTGAATGACAACTCACTAAATAGCTCAAACTCACACTGAATCCGTGTGTGACATTAAGTGACTTGTAGCTCAATGTCAAGTAGCAAGTGTTAGAAAAAGGAATTCAAACAGGAAGAGTGAACATCTGCTCCTAAGTGGGGAAAAAAAAAAAAAAGGAAAAGATTAATATTCACATAGGAATAGATGTGTTTAAAGAATTCCCTATGGAATTTTAATATAGTTTAATTGTATTTGTTCAGGATAAGCAGCAGCACATTACAGGTACCCTGTGATTAATATCACCTACAGAAAATGAAAAAATTGGAGCCAGCTGTAATAGTGGCAAATACAATAGAAACAACAATTTGTTTTAATGAAAGTTAGTCTCAGCTTCTAACTAGTTTGAGAAGCCAAAAAAGCACTCTCAGGAGATCCATACTGCCAAACTTGCAAACTTCAGTTTAGGTGCCTAGAAAAGCATTCCTCAAAGCAGTAGGAAAGAGGCAATGTCCCTGAAGGGTTCCGAAGAAAACCTCCCTGCCCAACTTTAAGCCTTTTTGTTACCAGACGTGTTTGCCTAACGTATTTGAAAAGATTCAGCTCTAATCCCAGTAGTTACTGCTATATTATTAAATACTTTAATTATAAAATAAGTACTTGTCAATCTTCCTTGCTTTCATTCAGGAAGCAATTTCCCCTCTGGGCCTCTGTCACTAAAAATTAAAGGCTTGATTTCAGATGTTAGTAGATGTTAGACTATTGGAGAGCTTCTGCACAGGAAAGGACCTGCTACCAATAACATGAGAAAAATATTTAAATCATACACAGAAAAGCTGTAAGGAAAACTAAGGAAAACGTGATATTCTGGGAAATACAGTGTAAATTCAGTATGTATGTTTTCCTCTTTTTTTCTAAATGCACATATCTTCAGAATGCTTCAAACAAAGAACACTTACTAAAGCTGACAGAAATAGAACAAGTATGTATTCCTGACTGGCTTCAGTTATTGTAACCGAAAATAAACCCAGTTATAGAATAATGTATTTTTAATTTCATCTCGACACAAAAAGAAAATGAGGTTCATCTGTGTTGTTCCTAAAGTTCTTCCAAATAAAAAAAAAGCTGTGTAAGAGTTATTATTAGTTATATAAATCCTGGAAACTTGCTGCAATCCAGACTGTGATCACTACTGACTATAGAGCAGAAATCACACTGAAAATTTAGCAATCAGACAGTTTATCTACCTGAAGCATTCATAAGCTGCCCCACAGGCTTCCTAATGACTTCAACCTCAACCGGCCTGACCTGTTTTAGCTCCTTGTTCCCATCACCATAAGATCTTCATTTATTTGATCTGCAGCTGTGGTTTATCTTCTCTACTCATAAAAGCCCATTCATCTTCACCACATACACTACATCTCCCAGAAGTCTCTGTTGCTCCACTCTCTCTTTCTAGGCATCACCAGCGCTCCTCCACACCTTTCCCTACTTACATCCATCTTTCAAACATCTCTCTCATTCCCTTTACACAGCCCATGCAGTCAATACCTGTGCCTAGACGATGCCAACATTTGACTTCCCTGCACCTGCTTTTACTCTGCTAGGCACCATTAGCATACACCGCAAAGTATCACTAGTAACTTTCACCATCACTGATTCATCCACTCTTTCTTTAGCTCAGCTATCCTCTACTTCCTCTTAATACCTTCACTTTAACTTTAAGGAATCCCACACTGACAGTCTCGGAGAGCTTTTTGATGTCAGGAATATTTTCCTGTTTTCATCAACAGAGAATTATGTCCTCTTAGGGCATAAGCCACCTCCCTTGAAATCAGCTTTTAAAAGAGGACAGATGAGTTGTGCCCTAAAAGTGTCTGCTTCTTTGCATCATCTATAGCAAGAATCTCAACAACTAACTCCATCAGATGTAGCTGGCCACAAAACAAACCACTAGCTTGTGTCCTTATCTACTGTCTTGGACCTGCAACCTGTGCATCAGACTTAACTCTAAATTTTCCCTTTTTTTTATTTAAAAAAAAAAAAAAATAGATGTTTATTCAGGAGATGACTAAGGCCTGCTCATGTTTTCCATTCAATGCAAAAGCTACCCTTGCTACCCTTCAAAACTCCTCTCTTGGTTCTTCCCTGCCCTCAACCTCAGAAAGCTAGGCAGATGGTACTCTGCTTCTGTGCAAATGTCATTGTTTATCACATCACCATTTGAGTACTGACTGACATACTGTGTTGTAATAACTGTAGCAATACTGTATTGTTCTCTTCCTTGTTCTGAAATTGTTTCTTCACCCACCTTAAATTTAGATCACAATGTCTTATGGGCAGAGATAATATTTCTGTTGTGCATTTATCCAGCTCTTCTTGCAGTGAGGCACTGTATCATGATTATGCCTCTGATGTATTAGAAATATATATAAATAACTAACACACATTAATACAATTACATTCTGGGTTTGCTTACAGCCACAATTTTTTTCTTGGGCATTAAGCAAAAGAAAAATTAGACCTAGCATATGTAAATGCTTCTGTAAGACCCCCCAAATTATAATATTTCCTTATATTAGAAATGCCATATAACAAATTAGAGCAATAGAAAAACATTAGCAGATTTACAAAAGAACCAAACAGCATACATATAATTACATCTACTTTATTGCTAATTTGTAAGGCTCAGAACATTTCTGTACATTTCCTTTCCTCTCTTTTCCTGACTCTGTTTTAGTTTGCTTTTTGTGCAGTAGCTCACGCTCTTGATGGACTTGACAGCACTAAAAAAATAAGGCAAGCCTACAGTCAAAGTGTTTTTCACAAATTCATCTGGCTCTAGGAAAAATATTACAAGAATGCCCTACTTATTTTCATATTCTGCAAATGTAAACCTTCCCAAGTTTTCAAAGGCAAGGTTTTAAGAGCAATTCTTTCCATTTGTAAGAGGTTATTTAAATAGTCCCATCCATCAGCCCAAAATCAGAAACTGCTTTCTTGGATGACAGGCAAAAGACAAAGCAAAGTCACTGCTGTGACCTGAAGTCTCTTAAGATCTCTTAAGCTATTTTACAGTTCTGCTTATAATCCTGCAGTAAGAGGATTCCCACCCCCCATAAAATAATTATCTTAATGTTGAGGAAGCATGAAGATATGAATAGAGCACATAACTTTTCACTATTTAGATTATGCTATACCATATTTAATTATATAGCTATTAAGTTATATATATGTGTATACTTTATGTATACAGTATATATATGCACACAGACAAGAAAGGCCAGGGCTGGTTTCCAGAGCTTTAATTTGACATTCTTTTTTTTTCCTTTAACTGTTCTTGATTGAGGTCAGTGTCTTAATGTTGCACAGCTTTGTATTTGGATTACTGCATGTGATTAAGGCAACCAGCTGCAGTAGCGTTTCACAGCACTGTAAGCCAACACACAATAAACTTTCCAGTTCTCTATTTATTCATGTAACATAAAACACAGCTGGAAGTTCACTTGGATTCCAGTAATGCAGCTCATATGCAGATGACAGCTAGCCACAGTCAAGGGAATAAAGCTTTAAGACACCCTGCCCAAAGTGCCAAAGAATCCTCATTACAGATTAAGAAAGAAACACTGGTTACAGGACATAAGGCATTTGTGGGTTTTTTTTAAGTTGCCCATCTTTCTGCTTCAGTGTAAGAATGTTTCAAAAGATGGATGAAGCACATTTTCTGAACCACAGAAGTGGAAGAAAGTTACCATCTAGTAACTTGTTCAACTTACTAACAAAGAAGAATCCGTAACAAGAGTCAGGCAGAACTGTGTACAAAAAGCTATCAGGACAAACAAGAATCTCCTTGTTTTGCTGTTGATGATATGAATAAAGATTGCTATTCCTACAGATACATCTCCTGAAGCCTGATAGGAAAATAGATATTTATGATATGGAAATTCTATTGCAGTGAAAATAATTATAGATAGGCACACATTCCAAATGCTACTAAAATATGGGCAACTTGCAAATAATAGGAAAGTGCAAAGTAAGAATTTTGCAGAATAATGCACTTTTAAAAATTCGTTCTGTGGAAATAAACTCTTCTTGGTATAAGGAAAAGACAACAACCAACAGGGTTTTTATACAAGTACCCTGTGCTGCAATGAGCCATGCTTTTCAGAGATGAGCATATTGGCTGAGAAAAAAGAGATCTGTTTCATTGAGATTACTGATCACCTATCTTTACTTTGGGGTGGGTTTTTTGCTTCTGTGGCCAACAGGCACATATCATTGAGCAGCCACTGTTCTCTGCTCAATATTCTTGTCTACTCTGCCTTGTGCACCAAGAGGGAATGAGAAATGAGAAACTCCCTATCTCAACCTCTTGGAGGCCAAATGCAATGTGTCTCTCAAGCGTCTGAGCAGCTAGTGGTATGTTGGGCCAAAGTGAAATTAGAAGGTAAGGCTGCAATCAAAAGACACTGTATAGAATCAAAGAATCATCTAGGTTGGAACAGACCTTAAAGAACAAGTCCACCACTGAACCATGTAGCATAACATCAAACAAAACTGAGAAAACACTAAATCAAACCAAAGCAACAAAGAGAGCATCAAATGTTTGAAATTACTATTTCTCACTCCACCTTTTACTCCTCATTCAAGCCATTCTTCCTTGATGCATAAAGCAATACCTGACCCTGAAGACGTCTGCAAATGGTACTTCCATTTCAACCTCCAACCTCTCTAAAGCTCACTACGAAGGCTATTTCACTATGAATTGGCACTTGCTCTGCAAGCTGAGGCTAACCTGCATCCTCTTGACCAAACATCTTGAACTGCCCACCAAAAAAAAAAAAAAAAAAAAAGGCAACACAAAACATAAGCATTTGGAAGTCAACAGGTTTTTAAAATATGTTTTTGTGATATTCTCTATGTCACATTCAGCAAGGGGGAGTTTAGTTCCTGAGATGTGCAATATTTTTCTTGCATTTCTTCTCCCAAGTAGTTACTGCACTCTTTTTAATAACATCTAACACTGAGAAAACTCAGGAACTACGGAGCAATTCATCCAACCTGCATTTCACAAACTTCGCAAGGAATAAAAACATTGTTAAAGCTGCATAAATGACAACTTAATTCCACATCAGATAGAGGTAAACATAGCAAGAAGGCAAATTAAATGCCCTCTCTTTTTCTGTTTTTCTCCTTGGACTGCCACACAATGATCATTTTATATGATCTATGAGGTTTCCAGGATAATATAGCAGAAAGATGCATTTGTATAATTCTTTTTGTATTTATAGCAAGACAAATTGTCTTGTTTTGAAAAAACAGGGCTGATTGGAGTTGTACAACAGGGTATAAAATTGTCATTGCGGCAGTCTGTCTTTGTGTATAGTCAAAAATCACACTGTCAGTATAACAGGAGTTGATTGCACTTTGAAAGAATTGTATCTACACATTGTTATCTGAACTAAACCCTCAGACCTTGCTTTACACTTCTAATCTTCTAATTTTATTTTGTTTCCAATGTGTACAAATTGATTCAAAATGCAAATGCAAATCTGGAAGAATACCAGAAAGTTATTTTTACCTGTGTTGTGCTGGCTCTACTGAGATGTTTTGGTATTTACAGAAAACATGTTTTCTCCTGGCAATTTATCTTCTGTTTGTTCTGTGAAAAACTGAAGTTATAGCAGCCAATGTTTTGAGTGGTGGGGCCTGAAATTATCCTTCCAGATTTAAGCTTATGGCTTCCATAAAAGCAGACATATTTTAAATGACATTGGGAGCTGTTCTATTTTCAATAACTTGATCTGAAAATCCTGTACTGTATTGACCTAATAAGACCAGATGCTTATACGTGGCACAGTTGATAAGTCTCCTTACACTCCAACTAAACCCCAGAGAATGCTCAGCATCCACATGGAGAAATCTCTAGTATGCGCACTCCTCCCTCAGACCCTGAGGGCCTTCCACCATGTGGTGCAGTTGTAAGTAGTAGCCAGGCTTCTGGTTTTCAGTGGGATGAGTTCACAGAACAGCACACAACAGAGGTACAAGTCAGATCAAAGGGTCCACAGATCTCCGTATCAAGAGGCCACAGCTAGAGAAGTGTAAGTATAAGCATGGCTACACTGCTGGCATGCACCAGCTTCTGATTCATGCACTTCCTAATCCAGAGGGGGCAACTTTCCACTCCAGAGGACTTTTCTTTCATTAATTTGTTCAATGCCTTTTTGAACATCTAAAAACTTACAGCACCCTCTCGTAGTCCCCTGAGAGGAGAAAGTTCGATAGATCAAATAAACATTGTGTGCAGAAGCGTTTCTCTTCCAGGGTTCTGCTCATTTTTGTCCATCTATCAGCAGAATTACAGCTATTGACAGGATTTTCTCACCCTATTCAGAGCAGACTCTAAAATACAAAGACTATCTAGCTCTAATAATCTCCTCCTCCCCTGCAATTTTTGACACTGAAGATCAGCTTATCATTCCTTCCCATTGCAGAGCAATGTAAATCTAATAGGAATAACTAGGAAAACTTCTCAGCCTACCTTATGAAGGCACAGAATGCTCTTCAACATCTATACTCCATAAAGGGATTTGAGTACAGAAGATGTTTCAAAAAGAAGGGAGAGAGACACCAATTCAAGTCACAGGGAAGACATACCTCAGAAAAGACATACCTCACTGAGGTCAAAAACCTCAAGATTTAATTGCTTGAAGTGGTTAGGGATGCTGACAGACAAACATTGTCTCACCTCTTTGTGGTAAAAATATAGATTGGCTTTGTATAAAGCCCTTGCAGTAGAAAAGATGAAAACCAGGGAAGCTGTACTTTGTGCCAAACATGAGTTTAGCATGCTTCAGAATGAAAACTGAGCTCAAGAGAGGTTTGGTATATTGATCGCACCTGAGCAATGAAGTCATGAGACAGAAAATCCTCATCTAACCCGTTAATCCAACATCATCCAGCAAAACACAGTCAAATCCAGGTCACTGCAGAACTTTGTGTTTCCCTTAGCTGAAATCCATGAGGTTCCTGTCAGCCCAATTCTCCAACCTATCATGGTCCCGATGGCAACCCAGCCTTCTGGTGTATCAACCATTCCTCCCATTTTGTATTGATTGTAAACCTTCTAAGGGTGTACTCTGTCCCATTGTCCAGGTCGTTAGTAAAGAGATGTTAAACGGTACTAGCCCCAGTACAGATCCCTGGGGCACACCACTGATTACTAGCCTTAGCTGGACTTTGTGCAACCGATCACAACAACCCTTTGAGCTTAACAGCTTGGGCAGTTTCCAGTCCACCTCACTGTCCATTTATCTAATCCATTAAGTCCCCAGAAGACAATATAACCATTCTCTACTAATTCTCTACTAAACTAAATCAGACAGAAAATCCCAGAACCTTTTGGCGCAGATACTTCATTCACCATCAGCTGCAAGGTGCCTGCTGTGAAGACAACAGCTGGATACCCAGTGCTATAGGGTATTGTCAGTGGTTGTGGTTCACCAAAGTTACAGACTTCTACTGTAGATGACACCATGTTAATGACGCTAGTCTTTCCTTAGCTGCTCTCCCCTGAGATTAAAGATAAGATCCTAACGTGGCACATATATGCCCCAATATATGTACCTAATACTGGATGCATCCCCAGATGACCTCTGCGGTCCCTTCCAACCTGATATTCCATGATTCTGTCCAAAGAGGGTCTTCATTGTTCAACTGCTTTGTTTCAAGCATGTCCATGATCATGGTTTCTCTCTGTCCCACTGTATGCCCTGTCCAAAATCCGTATTTTTATAGACCCTGACAGGACCATTGGTCACTCCTGTCTAAAGACTGCAGAGCATTTCTTAGGCGTAGTTTGAGTTTGACACCTGCTGCTTAGAGCTCTGTTGAACTTGTGGGATCCATGTGGAGGGCCGGGATCCACGAAGCGGCGTCTCACGCTGCCACCCACTTCATGGTGGAAACACTACAGCACTAGCATTTTTCAAGAAGCCAGATAAATTCAAAGGCCACAGGCAGGTGGGATCTAGAAGATTTTAATCTGTTAAGTGTGTCAATGCTTTAATTCTTTTCAGTACAAATGGGATTTCAGTTAAGAAAAAAAGAAACAATAGCAGCTCTGCCTTTCAGCCTTGTTTCTGAGGGCTAAGCGACCCTTTAGCCTGTTAAACCATAAATGACCTGTTCCCCATTCTATTCTGTTTCTCGTTTCATTCCTTTGATCCTCTCAAAAGCTATTTTCCTCAAGCACTTACGTCTGCAATTAATTTGGATATTTCACGCTTTGCTGTGTGTGGAAGCCAAGTTTACTTACAATCGTAAATGAACCAGACTATAAATAAACTCATCACCACCCAGTCTGACTCACAGAGCTCCTTTCCTTTTCTTTTAATACGTATCCAAAGCATCTGTATTACAAGCTATAGATCCCAGTTAAAAGAGGATGAAGAGGCATAGGGCTAATTTCACCTTGTGTAGCTATTTGCCAACAGACAAAATGAATATAACCCCACAGATATACTGTTACACTATGATTTCAGAACTTCTGCACCCACAAATCTGGAGCAGCACACCTTCCAGCTACAGTCTCATGATTATTTTTTTACAAATTAAGCAATAAATATATTTCTCCTTTCACAAAGTCACATAAAAATTCTTAAACAAAATTATCTATCGTACAGCTTTCAAATTAAACAGTCACAAAGGCTGTGATCAGTACAAACATCTCTCTTCCTGATTACTACAGTCCTACAGAAATCACTGAAAACCTGTTCATTTCTGTTTGCCAAGGATCATTGAGAATTTCCCAATACGTTTCAGAGAATCCCAGAGTAGCAAAGCATACCAAAATGTCTGCAGAGGATAAAGCACTTGTGTAATAGACTGCCGTCTCCTGATCCAGAGTAAAAGCAACAGAGGTGAGAAAAGTAACTCAGTATTTTGAGAAGACTTTGGTAAGAGATGATTTTCAGAAGCTCATCCATGTTTTTTTCATCATCTGTCAGGTGAGCTAATAAAAGATATCATCTCCCCCTGAAAAACCAAAGCTCAAATATGAGGGGGGAAAAAATAATCAGATATGCAACTAAGGCCTATAGAAAAATCTATTTGGCAGAAAAAGCAATGGGAAAAAATACATTCTGCTTAGAAAAAAAGATGCATGCCACCATCACACACAAAATGAATTTTCTGTGTTTGATTAAGAAATAGACAGGTTTGTGTAAAACTCATACCAGAAACCAGAAATTAATCATTTTACTGATAATCTGTACATACTTGTCAGGTGGGGGGCTTGTTTTATTTTTTTGCCAATGGTGACAAAAGATGATATAGGTAGCAGTGGGGGAGCACATGGGAGGAGGGTGTTAACACTACCTACTTCTTCACATGCTTGGAAACTTTCATTTTGGAAAGCAGGAAGAGGTGGTGGCACATCCTGAGTTTCCCTAGCAGAAATCAATGGAATACCCTAAATTTTCCCAGTGCAGGTACTGTGTGTGTATCTGCCTTCCCCAAGTGCCCTGGTGCATGTCCATAGTGAAGTTAAAAAGCTGAAGGAACTTCTTGTGTGAGAAGGAGAATGCAAAACACATTAATTGCAGAAATAACATTTCATTTTTCCACGCACCAAATGTAGAGAAGTCTGATTCAGTGTCTACATTAAGCCTACTACCTACTAATTCCAGTTTGGGAGTCAATTAGGAAGTAGAGTGTTTGCCTATAGATAAAAAAGTAAAGCTATGTCTTCATTCACTAAGGTGGATGGGGAAATTGCAGAGAAAAGCAAGAAAACAGAACTTTTTGAAAGAAAAATAAGTAAAAAAAAAAAAGAAGTAACAAAATTCAAAAGACCCTTGACATCAACTTTCTTCCCTAAAGAAAGATTCAGGAGAACTTCTGTAAAATCAGTAAGAAAAGTCCCTCACCCCTTCTGGAAACCCTCTGTAAGTTTAAAAGATTTTTAAAATGTGAAGCCAGGTTAGTGTAGAGACGGCTCCATCCTGCCACACTGGACAGAAAGTACCGTAATTAGTTATGACATATGCCAAGGGCACGCTAGGAAAAATTACTTTAAAATTAATTTTAATGTATCTTTAGATGCAAAAAGGTTTATATTGCAAAGACAAATTGACATCCCAGATTAATAATTTTCTTTTTAATGTAAACCCAAATGTATATTCTTTTATATACTGTTAAGCATTTGACATTCCCTGGTTTTGGGGAGTAGGGGTGGTTTTTGTTGGGGTTTTGATGTTTTTTCGGTTGTTTCTTCCCGCCTCCTCATCCTCCCCCAAACAAAGTATAGTCTTCCAATCTTAAACTTTCATGCAAAATTTTCATAGACATTGTGTTAGAAATTAACCTAATATTCAATGTTATTCCAGGGTCAAAGACACTCGAAAGTAATTCAAATACTCCTGTGCCTACAGATCAGCATCCAGCCATGGATCTGAACAGCTTCCACGGTTAGGGGTAAAATACCTAAAGCCATTTACCTCAGTCTAGCACTATTAAAATGTGCACAAAAACCTGTTTATTTGTGATGCATCAGCAAACCATAAGATGACTTCTTTTAAAGTTTTTAATGATTGTTTTTTAAAGTGTTTCTCTGAAAAGCCCAATAGTTCATGGCACTGCAAACAGAATTAGTCCAACATAGCAGGTTGATCAGTCATTGATTTGATTTCATGAGCCAGCAGCGGGAAAACTGAACTATATCTTGACACTTCTAAAGTTTTATACACTGAACTGTACAATCATGCCCTATCTACTCAAGAAAACTAAAGAAATACACTTACTGATATCTGACGTCTATTAAAAATACAACAAACTTCTAAATAGATTCAAAACCATAAGGTAAGTAGTTACATATAAACATGTGCTCATGCTGTTTCAGTCAAGGTGACAAGACAACATGGCTGAATAATGCATTGGAGGTCTTCTTCATCCAGCAAGCGCCTTTCAAGTTAGAAAGAAGGTTTTCATTTTAAAGAGACAAGCACTTACGAGCCTGTCACTATCATGCTATTGTCACCAAGCAGACTGGACTGAGTAACTGCTTCTAGCTTCTCAGCATAGAGATACTATACAGAAAACTAAAACCATAGGCCTCAAAAGAAGAATGCAACTCTCGGATCTTTGTACTAAGGTGCACTAGTCCTGAATATGCAATCAGAAAAATAAGAATTCTTTTAAAGGAAAACAACTAGATTTCTGTGCTTTAAGAAACAGACAATTCACAATACAACTGTCCTTTCCTTGACTGTGTACTATGAACATGAAGTCCTATAACAGTATGAAGGCACAGGAGGTAACAGAAGCAATCAGTAATATTTTTAGATACTGTAAGAAAATGAATGAGATTATTTTTCATGTTGTTCCAAAAAGACATTTATTTTTCTCATTAGCAGAGTAAATTAAGTTACACATTTTGATTGCTGCAAAGGAGTTCATTTTTTTCCTAAGTTCATGCAAAATTTCAACATGATCAAATACCATTTGTTCAAAAGTAACGATTTGGGAAACACTGCTGTAATTCTGCTGCTAATGCTGGTTCTTTCAACAAATCTGTTGTGAGTACACTGAAAACAAATACAACACTGTCCCATTCTTTCAATCTCTGCAGCATCCTTCCCAGAAATTTGTAACCCTTAATGGTTTTGCACTGACATGACCTAAATAGTACTTGAACCCCTTAAATGACACACTGGGGTCAGATCCTGGTGCTTGGTACAAAGCCTCTACTTTCCTCCATTTCAGGGCTTTGAGAGCCCATCAGATTTACCAGCACTTGTCCTTTTATAGCACAAATAGCTTTCTACACAGGAGACTTGCAACAAAGCAAAGCAAATACACAAAACCAACCAAGCAAGCAGTCCCATGTGTAACAGCCTAACTGTTGGGCTGGGAGAGAATTGGTACTCAAGCTCTTTTTCCTCACTTTTAGGAGTGGGAAAGTAAGATCCAGGTGTGAGGAAGCAAGCAGGAAAATTGCCGCATGTATCTAAACCCACAGACCTTGTGGAAAAATCACAGGAAGCTCCTATTTTTAGTCACAGAACTTACGACATGGGAAAGTTTCCTTAAAGTCCAGGCAAACAGATAATGTCAGTCGTCGTTTCTACACATGCACATACATACCCCCATCTATATTTGCTCCTAAGCTTTCATTAAGATCAAAGTTGAGTGCTATAGCGAAATAAGAAACATATATACTTTACTGACAAGGCAGAGGTAATTTGTGCTCGAGGGTAAGCGATAGCCACACCATCCTGTGAGAAGTGGGTTTGCACTGATCACAGCTGGAATTTGGAAGACAGATGCCTGTGTGCTGTTATCAATCCTATAAATCAGACCCTGACAGTCCCTAGCTTTCTCCTTCAGTTGCACTTCTTTTCTCAGACGTAAAGCTCTTTGGGGTGATCCTTACTGTACACCAAGGAAAAGATAATGTAGAGCTGTAACACCCATAGGTTTTCAGAAGCCTCCCCAAATCCCTATGCTTTTCTTCAAATGCAATGGTCCTGTTTCTTGGGCTCTCTCATAGCTCCTTGCCAGGCAATGGGAGTATAATGAACTGCAAGTTCTGCAAGATAGCGAGCAGAAGTGAAGTCTCAAAAAAAATTAAGGGAAAAAAAATCCCTGGTAATATACTTTAATATACTTAAGCTTACAGCTGCCAGCCAAGAAGTCCACATGGGACATCAGCTCTTGCATTTTCCCTCCAAACAGACTCACACACACTTTAGAGTCTCCCTAATATCTACTTATGAAAAGTAAAAATTAAATTCAAAAAACCACAACAAAGAAATGTAGAGATACAGCCTGAGAAGCTCTCAGAAGTGAGATAGTTAGTCTTGGACAAGCTGCAAACAATCCTTGCTGGCAAACTTCTAATCACACACAGAAAATCCTCAAGACTCTTTTCAGAAATACTTGGAAGTGTTTCTTTTGCTCACAGAGTAAAACATGCCATAGATAAGCCATGTCACAAAATGCACTGGAATCACTCTTTTACTTTACCATTTAATTTTCAGTAGTGAAGGTACAGGAGCAGACTTAGCCTACCCAAATATCCTAGTATTTTGGCAAGAGTGGTCAGCTGTGCTCCGCTTTACTGCCTGTCTGCTGATATAGCTGGGCCACCCAGGTTATGTAGCTTTTAACACCAAGCCTGGTGTTTCTAATTTAAATAATTTACCATTAATGACCTCAAATATCTGTCCCCCTTGTGCTCCTCTCGCTTTTTCTTTCTTATTTTCTTATTAAGGATGATACGGGGGCTGGAGCACTTCCAATATGAAGACAAGATGAGATAATTGGGGCTCTTCAGCCTGGAGCAGTGAGACCTCGTAGCAGCCTTCCAGTATCTGAAGGAGGCCTATCAGGATGCTGGAGAGGGACTTGTCATGGGTTCAGCAGTAGCAGTCATTTTTCTCCTTCTTAGTAGTTGGTGCAGCACTGTGTTTTTGACTTGTG